>VXAZ01008560.1:87672-151417 GCA_013399875.1 Gymnorhina tibicen
GAAAGGAAAGGAAAGGAAAGGAAAGGAAAGGAAAGGAAAGGAAAGGAAAGGAAAGGAAAAGAAAAGAAGCCCCCATGGAAGGCCATGGGGGTGGAAGAGCCAAAAGTTTACAACCCCGAGCCTTCAGATCTGCGGCAGCAGGGCAACGAAGTATCAAAAATATTTTATTCTGGATTTATACAGCTTTATAGCAACTTATTTCGAGTTAATGCTTGGCCTGGCACTGTTCTGCAGCAGGAGCATGGTCTCGCCTGTGCCCCTTAACCCCTCCAGCACTGGAGTATCAGCACCTTCTTGAGCCCTGTGGGAGGCAGTGGAGGCAGGAGAAGCCCTGAGGTTGTTCCAAATGTCACAGATCAGTTACTTTAAAGCTGTTTCGTTGGGGGTTTTTTCCACAACTAAAAGTCATTTGGACCATTTCATGAACTGATCAGCTGTCATGTGGCATTTGATTGGGCTGGAGGACAAATCTTATCGGTGTCAATAAAATCCTGTCGTTCCACAGCAATCTGTGCCCACAGGAGCAGACGAACAGAGATTCAGTTTGCAGGTAGCAAATTTCCACTATTATCCCACCATTCCCACTGGAATAGAGGGGTTTTCACCGGAAAGTTGTTAAAGTAACACTTTTACTCTGAAAACTGCCTGTTTTTGAGGCTCAGAGTGGGGGTTGTCCTCTGGGATAACTCAGCATGAGGCTGGATGTGGCTGTGTATGCTCGTGTCCAGCTGTGGTCACCCTGCTGGATGATGGGTGACCCGCTGAAAGATGACAGTGTGTTTAACTGATATTTTATTCAGACCCTGCAGCCCTGCAACAGCTCCCACCCCCTCTCCTCGGGGCTCTCCATCCCCCTCACCACAAGCCAAACGTTACCTATTCCAGATGATCCCAAGAAAAGAAACACCAGCGGGTGCTCCTCATCATACCAGCCATTTTCCTTCCTCCGAATAGCTGCATTTGAAGACAATGAAAACAAAAAAGAGGGGGGGAAGCATATAAATCAATGCCACAAAGCAAGTGTAATTATCACTAAGTATACACTATGTTTTACTGCTCTCTACCCACTCCCAGTCCTCCCTGCCATTAGTGCTCTCTAATTTGATTAGCCAGCCAAGGCCCCAGAGACACCTAATAAGGTTAGCATGGATTTGGAAAGCTGCCCAGAGCAGATTTCGGATAAAGTTTTCCAGGATGTGCACTCAGCGTTGCCAGGGAGACGGCGGAGGGGGGGACAAGGATGGATGGATGGACAGAGGGATGAAGAGGCACGCTGCCTCGCCAGCTCCCAAGTGCAACCTTTCTGTGAGGAAAAAACAGCAGTTTTGAAGATGTTTATAAGTTATTTCTGGCATGGAATGGGAAGAGGGAGGTGGTTGAAGGTCACAAATGCTCTGAATTGGTGCAAGGATTGGGAAAAGTGTGATGATTATCTCAGTGCCTCTCTGGACAGCAGCATCCAAGTGCATCCTGGGTGAGATACCAGTGGAAAATTTTACAAAAGGCAAGAGCCCTGATTCTCTCCCAAACTCCCAGTCTAACCAGCACAGCCCTTTCTCAGGACAGACATGGATCTGCTGTGCAGAGTGGGTGATGGCTCCTACCCCCATGGGTGCCCACAACTCCCCTAGGTGCTCTTCAGCTCCCAGAGCAGCCTCAGGCTCTGTGAGCGTGCTCACCAAACCGGTAACATCATTGTACTGGGCTTAGTTGAAGGAGGAGGAACTGCTTTTGAGGCCAAAAGATCAAATCTCATCCTCCACTGTCTGGATCTGGTCTCTGGAACACAGAAGTGGTTCCCCTGGATCAGATCAGCTTCTAGTTCAATGTGAGAGGTTAAATGACATCCCAGCCTTACTGCTTTATCCACAGTATTTCAATCCAGCCCGTATTACAGCTCTTACACAGTTATTCCTTCCCTGTGAAATCTTGTAAGGTGTTTTGTAAGAGAGAACATGCACTGTACAGACTCAGGACCCTTCAGAACCGGCAAGGTCTCATGACTGGCGCATGGCACTCCCAGATCCAGCCGAACCCTGAATGTGGCACATTAGGAAGCAGGGCATGAAAATGGCAAGATGCCCAAAAATTATAACTAACAGGAATTTGAAGGTAGCAGGGGAAAATAGCAGCACTGGAGGTGGGATGAGCAGAAGGAAAGCACTTGGAGAGCTTTGGCTTAAAGGTCTTGAAATGCTGCTGCACACAGGCATGGCAAAGCTTGGCCTCTGCTGCCTTTCAGTGGTGCCCACAGCAAAAGCAGGAATAAAGCCAAGAAAGAATAAACCCACTTCTCTTTGTGACTGTCACCCCCAAAACACAGCCCTGTCATCTCCTTCTGGCCACTATCCTGGGTCCCAGCCTCTGACCCTGTGCCTCAGTCCCGTGTCTCCCTGGAACAAGGCACTGGCTGGCTCTGTGTGGAGCTGTGGGTTTGTTTTCTTCCTGGAGCTGGAGGAGAGCACGAGAGTGGCCTTTAAAACTGGGGAATTCTTAAATTCAATCTCAAAGTCAGTCCAAAAAATCCTTTTCTTGATGGTGTATGGTAAATAGAAGACACCTAAGAAAAGGCATCCTAGGCATGGCATGCCAAGAGCTCTTCCTGCAGGGGAGAGCAAACTGACATGGGAAAAAAACAGTGCCATTTTGCACATAAAAAGATTTGCATATAAAAATATTTAAACAATATTTCCATTTTGCATATAAAAATAAATGGAATGTCACAGCCTGCAGCCTGACAGGGAAATGTTGCCTCTGCCAGCAGAGACACGCTGGGATGATGTTAAACAGCAGCAGCTCAGGTGAGATATTCCAGCAGCTGGATTGTATAGCTGCATGGAGGGGTCTCATTGGAATTTGGAGCTGCAAGACCTGCATGAAACCGAGCTCCTCAGAGTCCATGTTTGTATTCCAGGAGACCCAGGTAGCATGGGAGCCGGCAGATCCGGTGAGGATTAGGAAAACAAGAGCAAAGCCTCACTGCAAGTACAAATCAATGAGCTGAGGTTAATGACGAGGGGTGTGAGGAGTGACCTGACCACAGTCATTAAGGATCACCCCAAGAAGGCACCGAACTCGCTCAGCTACAGAGAAAATTAAGGTGCTCCAGGGGCTGGAGCGAGAGGATCAAACTACAAATAAAGCAGAACAGTTTTAATAACGAGGGTGATTAACCACTACAGCCACTTAGGAAGAGAGTGGGACTGAATTCCTAATCCCTGTAAAGTCTGCGGGGAAAGCCAGGAGGGCTTCCCAAAAGGCAGTGGTAGCTCAGGATGAAGATGAAGGTTTGCATTGCTGCCCAAATATAAAAAAAATCCCCAATTTAACCTTAAATCCAAGGGATGTAGAATCATGTAATTGTAGAATGGTGTGGGTTGGAAGGGACCTTAAAGACCATCAGTTCCAACCCCTATGGAAATGGGACTGAGAGCTGGGATTGTGCATTTAGTGGGAGCTGGACCCCAGTGCCGCAAGAACTTGTCATTCTGTGCCCAGACACAGGCAGATGCACTACCTGTCCCCTTGGCCGTGTTCATGAGTCCTGACTCCTGCCAAGGTTTAATTAGCTTGGGCACAGGGCCAGATGCAGCACTGGCTGGTGCCTGGCTCTGTCTCACCCTGCCTGGGCATATCATCATGACAGACCACCTTGGCTGCAGCCAGTGATCTGGTTCTGTCCAAAATCCTGGGCAAAGTCTGGTGGGAATCCTGTCCTGCCCTTCAGCTGCTCACTGGCCATGTCACCCCTGGAAAGAGCCACTGCAGGAGATGAAGAGGAGAAAATGCTCTGCCACTGGCAGGGAGGTGCAGAGAAGGGTCTGTGCTGCATCCCTCTGTGTGCCCTTCCCAGTGCTGCACATGCTCCTTCTCAGCCCTTTACAGCAGTGAACAGGAGGTCAAACACCTGGGGTGGGGATATTTCATAAAAATTGATGGGCAGTAACACAACCGCTGGTAATTCCTGCAGCTATCTCAGCTAAGATAATAATGGTAATAAAGGTAATAAAGGTAATAAACTTCTGCTTTGGGGCATGGAGTGACCACTCACAGGGTCAGCATGTTCAGGGTCCAAAGACAGTGGGGTTAAGTGCCGCCTTCTTTCCCTCCCCTCTGCAGCAGGATGCCTTCTTTCCTTCCCCCCTGCAGCAGGATGCCAGAGTTTATGGATAAATGCTTCAAAGCAACTCCAGGGATATAAAGCACCCTTTAAAATCTACCATAAAGTTAGAGCTTGAGATTCAGCATGTGATCTCTGTCAGAAGATGCTGAGCATCATATTTAGGAAGAAATTCTTCCCTATGAGGTTGGTGAGGCACTGGCACAAGTTGCCAAGAGAAGTTGTGCCTGACCCATCTCTGGAAGGCCAGGCTGGAACTGGGCTTAGAGCAACCTGGTCTAGTGGAAGATGTCCCTGTCCATGTCAGGGGGTTGCAATGAGATGGGCTTTAAGGTCCCTTCTACTCCAAACCATTCCCTGATCACTAGTCAGCAGATTAGTCAGATCAACAGAGTGATAAGGTGTAAATGTTTTTCTACAAGCAGCCTTAAAATGATGAGCTATTCCAGCACACAGCACTCTTGAGGTTTGGAAAAACTGAAAAAATCTGGATATCCCTAGGGATGGGACACCACTCCCTAGGTTCCATGACTGGGGCTGGAGGATGCTCTCCCAGGCTGTCCAGTGCAGTGTTCAGCTTCAGCAACAGGAACAAAAGCTCCATCCCAGGCCAGAGCAGTGTTCAGCTTCATCAGCACCAACAAAAGCCTCATCCTGGGCCAGAGCAGAACATCAGTGCCAGTTCCAAGGATGAAAATCTCAGCTAGGAAAGCCACAGGAGCACTCTTCTCCTTGGAGTTTGCACTCCCAAAGCAGCTGCTGGCCACACTGACTGCTCTTCATTGCCACCCAAGCATGAAATCCATGCTCTGCCTCTGGGAAAGCTGCCCCCTTCCTTCCTCCTGGCAGAAGTAAGTAAGTAAGTAAGTAAGTAAGTAAGTAAATAAATAAATAAATAAATAAATAAATAAATACCAGGAGGGAGGTCACACTGCTGTGCTGAAATCTCATTATAACATTCAGCCCCAATGTCCAAAACAAGAGCCTGATGATGATGACGCTGGGGCCTTCTTCTGTGGAGCTGTTCCTGGCACTGCTGCCGTGCTCTCACTTTATTTCGTCCATCTGTAACGGTGTGACTGCAGCCCTGCGTCTCCGAGAGGCCCTTCAGCCCGCTATTGAACTGATAAATTCACTGTATTACTTTACACAAATCAATACCACAGCAGTTATCAGCACTTGATGTGACTGAAATTGGTTTCAGCCAATTTGTGAGTGTAATAAATGTCCATTTATCAAATCAATTCATTCTGCGGGGCTCCTCGGCCCGTCCGGGTTTGGGGTACTGCGGGGTGAAGGCTCTAGGGCCAAACTTGCTGTGGGATCACTGCCTCCATCCAGGTTCTGCACTGATGCTCCAGGGTCTGCAGCGTTCCCAAAGAAGTGCTCTTCCAGCCCTGCTGCTGGCGGCTCAGGGTTATGGAACCCCAAATTAGACCAAAGATGAGTCCTTGCAAAGTTTCACCTGACCTGCAGGCAGCAACACACATCAAAAAACAGCCCTCATAAAGGATCCTATATTGTCCAAAATAACCCCAGTTTCCTTTGGACCAGAGCAGGATGATAGTCCTGCTCATCCATTTTCCTACAGCTTTGAAACATTGACTGATTTCAACATCATAGCTGCTCAAAATTGGAAATTTTATCATTAAAACGTAGATTTTTCTGCACTACCCTTTTTTCAAAATACCTAAAAAACAAACAACACTTTTCCTTCCTCCCTCCTCAACTTCAGGAAGAGCTGGAACAGACTGCTTCAATCCTCAAGGCTTATTCCCCCTGAAAGGGAGAAGTGGTGGGTTTGAACCAGCCTCCCTCTAAGTAAGCACTGACTGGCAAACCTGCTATATCCATATAAAAAAGGTATTCTTTACCTGGCATAGTATTTAGGATATTAGACCACAAAACAAATACAAATATATATATATATACTTGGGAAAAATGCCTCCTTTAGCTTATAATCTGAGAGGAGATGCTGCTGATCCCTTCTGCCTCCGCATCTTCCAGTGAAAAGGCAAATCAGCCCTAACCAGATCCAGAGCTCAACCATTTATGGAAGTGCCTGGAAACACAACCCTAAGCCTTTTAGCTACTCATTTGCATGTACCAGTTAGAGAATCCCAGCAGCTCCTGAGCTGGCAGCAACCATCTGCCTGTTTCTGATGTCAGGAGATGGAATATTTAATGGGAGATTTTGTTAAGATGAACTGAACATCTACATCCATCGAGTGGAGTGGCCAAGCTGCCTCCCACCATCACCCAGTCAGGCACTGGTAGCAACCTTGTGCCCTGGGAGATGCCCAGTTACCATCAGTTAACCATCATCCACCTTCTCCCAGTCCTGTCCTGCTCCACATAGCAGAAAAGAATGATGCAGGGCTTGGATACATCCTATGGAGGCAATGGGGAAGGATTCTCCCTCTGTGGCAGTGATGCCATGCTGTCCAGGCTGTGGCTGCAGTGAGCTTCCCACTAGATTTCCCAGTGCATCCCCTTGCACGGGGTTGCTGGGGTAACAGTTGGACTTGGTGATCTTAGAGGGTTTTTCTAAATGATTCCATAATTCTGTGATTCCATTCTATCCCCATCGCTCCAGACCTGTGCTTCTAACCCCAGATCACACGTTCTCTTTGTATTCCTGGCTAAGCCCCTCTGGAGACTGTTTGGATCATGCACCGAATGACAGATTAAATCCAATTATTCAATTAAGGCACCAGTTATAAATTAAACATATCAGCCAGGCTCAGTGGATCTGAAGATACGGCGTGTGGCAGGTCCGCTCACTAGCAAATGGCAGTGGTGAGGGCAGAGTGGAGGGATGCAAGGTCCACAAAGTGGCAGGAAAACCAGCTGGGCACAAAATAAGTAACAAAGATAGCGAGGAAGTGCTTGAGAGAGAAAGTCCTGTCTCGAAATTCATCCTTCTGGACAGAAAACAAAAAGAAAAGAAAACAAAAAGAAAAAAGAGCAGAAGGGAAGCAGGGAGGAGGGGATAGAGAGTCTCCTGCTACCTTTTGGTCCAATATCCTGAGGCTGCAGGGGTATCAAGCACATTCCCTATAATTCAATAAGAAAAACCTCCATAAAGGCAGGGACGTTAATGCGCAGAAACACCACCTGTGTCAGGAACAGGCACTGCCCATTAATCACAGCTCCCCAATTAGCTGGGGCTGCTGCCCCCAGGCACAGCCGCTCTCTGAACACACAGGGTGGCTGTTGTCTTTGCAGGAGTATAGACTCCTTCCTAGCTCCTTCCCGGCTCCTTCCCAGCTCCCAGCTCACACTGGGCTCCTCTTTGTTAACTAAAGGCAATGGGTTTGTGTTTCTGGCAGCATGTTCCTTGTGGTTCTGCCCTGGCCTCAACAGCTCTTATTTTGCTGTCCCATTTTCAGGCATTAACTGGGATGCATGGATGGGTCAGGAATTATTGACAGGATCAAGAGGCTTTGGACTGGCAAATCAAACCCAGCCCAGCTTGCTGGAGCCTTGATTTCATGAAATAACAGAATGGTTTGTGTTGGGAGGGGTTTCAAGCTCACCTCATTCCAACCCTCTGCCATAGGCAGGGACACATTCCACTAAACCATGTTGCTCCAAGCCCCATCCAACCTGGCTTGAAACACTTCCAGGGATGAGGCATCCACTGTGAGTCCCCCAGCAACCTTGCAGATCTGCCCAGAGGCAGCCTCAGATCAAGGCTTGAGGGAACAGCTTGTCTTCCCTGTGGAGTAGGTGTGGGAGGGCAGAGTTGCCAGCATGTGAAGGGTCCTACCTCCCCCCACTGTGGCTATGGCACTCTCCTGACCAATGATGTGCTCTTTTAGCCGCTGTTCCAGTGGGAATCTCCGCCGTTCCTCCACCTCCCTCCTGCGCTGCTCCTCCTGGAACTGTGGAGGGAAGAAAACATAGGGATCAGGCTTTATGGAGCATTGGGTCAGTACACAAATGTCAGAGCCCTGTGTGGGGATCTCTCTAACATGAAGCAGGAGTATCCTCAGGGCAGATGCAGTTTGGTCTGGATGCACCAGCCCTAGCAAGGGGAAATTTCTGGATCTGTTGTGGATGGAGGTTGGGGTGAGTGGGAATGGGGATCCTGCTCTGCTGATGGGAAACCAGACCCTGTGCTACCTCTGTACTGGTGACATGGAGGGAACAATGGCACTGCTCAACAGCTCTTAGCCATTAGGAGCTGTTTATTTTGGGAAATAAAGCCGTGACTGTTCTACCTAGATTCATCTTCCTACTCTCCACACATCTCCTGTTCAAAGACTCCAACCAGATCCTGCAGGGATGGCAGAGTATCACCATGCCTTACATCCAAGAGAGCTGGAGAGGGACTTTGGACACGGGCATGGAGGGACAGGACAAGGGGAAATGGCTTCCCATTGACAGAGGGCAGGGTTAGATGGGATATTGGGAAGAAATTCTTCCCTGTGAGGGTGGTGAGGCTCTGACACAGACTGCCCAGAGAAGCTGTGGCTGTTTCATGCCTGGAAGTGTCCAAGGCCAGGCTGGACAGGGCTTGGATCAACTTGGTCTAGTGGAAGGTGTCCCTGCCCATGGCAGGGGGTTGAAATTAGGTGAGCTGTAAAGTCCCTTCCAACCCAAAACCTTCTGTGACTCTAAGATCTTTAGAAAAGTGCTGCTGAGCACCCCTTCCCGCCACAAGCTGAGCTTGGCCATTCCCCACTGAGACCATTGCCTTGGGAAGATTCATCCCCCAAAGCCAGACTCAGATGAGGACAGAACACAAAGAGCCCATGGGGTTTGCCAAGTGAGTAACTGCACCCACAGAACAGTCCCTGGGGACTAAGGGGAAACACCCTCTAACAAAGCCAGAAGGCAGGTGCCAAAGCCGCAGCAGGATCCAGCTGCTGGAGCCAGAGTGGATAACCCCCAGCTGGGCTGCTGACGTCTCCTGGGCTAGCAGCGATTTTGACAGAAGTTAAAAAATAATAAATAGCAAACAATCCAATTTTGGCCAGTGCTATCAGTCTCACGTGTAACAGAGATGCCATCAGCTCTGATCCTCACACAGAGCAATAACTTCCCTGTAGATCCCAATGGAGCAGCTCTGGGACAGACATTCTGCCTGCGCTGATCCCCCCCAGCGCTGGGTACGATTTCACCATACATCTGTGTCTGTCTGTGGGATCCTGCCAAATCTTTTCTCTCTCTCTCCTCTCTCTAGCCTTTTGGAAGGTGCAGGGATGTGATCACTGATGTTAGGACACCCAACGATTCCCATGGGTTTATGGAGAGTGGGGAAGATGTGCAGGAAGAGAAGGAAGGGACACCCCTCCTCTGCAATGCCCTCTCCCTCCCTCCTTGGAAAACTGACACAGTAGAAGTCCTGGGTAGGAAGAAAGTTCCTTTCATGGGTAAAAGACCAGTGTTAAAGCTTTTTCCATTCTGTCCAACTGTGGTTACAGAAAAGCCTGTTAGAAGGATTTTCCAGCTTCTTGCAGTGTTCTGTGTGAATCTTTTCTTTCTCACACAAACTATCAAACAATAAGATGTTTTTCTGCAACTATCTGAACACCTGGTGTTTGTCTGAGTCTTGTTATGGTACACTGGTGAAATGGATGTTTTAACACCTCACCCAATCACCCTGAGGGGTGGATGGGGTACTGACTGATGCCTTAGATTTTAGCTTTTATATTTTGCAAATTCTGTATTCTCTGTATTCCTAGTGTGTAACTTTGAACTGTCTTGAAGCCTGTTAACTGCTGTTCTCTCATGCTAAGACAGACATAACAAAGCCTCTCCAGGCTTGCTCTTCAAGGACACTCAGACTGTCCTAGGCCCAAAATGTGTAAACCAGCATCTTGAGAAGGGGGGCAAGTTGGAGGGGGCAGTTACTTTATTACCTAAAGTTTAATTGGCGAATTTATGCTGATATGCAAATGGACCAAACCCATACCAGGGGCAAGAACTCGTGACCTGTCGTCCATCTTGGGGTCCATTCTCCCCAGGGTGTACCTCTGAAGGCCCTTCAAATAAATACCTGCCTTTATTCCCTTACTCTTTGTCTAGTCTCTGTTTTTTTTAGGTAGCCACTTCAAGGCATCAGACCAATATCCTTATGGGATTAAGACATATAAGTGGACAATTAATTAATTAAACATCACATTTTCCTGCTGACTGCGCTTGGATTCATTTCCTGGTCTTTGCAATACTGCAACATCCAACTATGGTTTTCTGCTCAGGATCTGTTCCGGAGGATCCTGTTCTGAATGCCAGCTACTCAGTGGGCCTGAAGTGCTATCAGACAGCTCCTAGCTGGGTCACGCTGCTGGCCTGGAGCATCCTGAGCATCTGCCTTAGCTCACTCTGTGCAGGGGACACCGGGACAAGAAAACCCACCAAGAAAAATGTATTTTAGATCCATCCATGACAGAACCTCCAAAAAAAAGCCCCACTAATCCTGGACTTTACGCAAGACACAAACTTCCACTCGTTTCTTATCCATTCCCCTCGCCATACACATGTAGCTGTTGCCACGTCCTCACATTGTGGCGTGCAATGGTGTTGGTGGGTACCATGTCCTCACCCTCTAGCAATTAATCTTCCATTGTCCTGATGAAACTTGTCTGGCTCAACACTAGAACTTAAGTGGAGCACAATGGTGTTACCTGCTTGGAGAGCATTGCAGGGAGCCTAAGAGTTCTGCTCTTATGTTGGAAGCAACTGGACTTCTGCACTCACCTGGGTTAAGAGGTTCTCCTGATACGAGGCCAAAAGCATCAGAAATATTAATTTTTAAAAAGAGAAGGACTCAGTCTGTGCTTTGGCAGGTGATAACAGCTGTCTGCCTGTCACTGGAGTGGGCATGGCAGTCATGGAGTCACAGAAGGGTGACCTCAAGAAACTTTATAGACCATCCCATTCCAACCCCTTTGCCATGGGTAGGGACACCTTCCACTAGACCAAGTTGATCCAAGCCACATCCAACCTGGCCTTGAACACTTCCAGGGATGAGGCTGCCACAGCTTCTCTGGGCAGTCTGTGTCAGAGCCTCACCACCCTCACAGGGAAGAATTTTTTCCCAATATCCCATCTAACCCTGCCCTCTATCGGAGGGGAGCCATTGCCCCTTGTCCTGTCTCTCCATGTCCTTGTCCAAAGTCCCTCTCCAGCTCTCTTGCAGCTCCTTTAGGCACTGTCAGGGGCTCTAAGGTCTCCCTGGAGCCTTCTCTTCTCCAGGCTGGACACCCCCAGCTCTCTCAGCCTGTCTCCAGAGCAGTGGGGCTCCAGCCCTTGGAGCACCTCCGCTGCCTCCTCTGGATTCAGTCCAGCAGCTCCACGTCCTTCTGATGTTGGGAGCTCCAGGGCTGGAGGCAACTCTGTAGGTGGGGTCTCACCTGAGCAGAGCAGAGGGGCAGAATCCCCACCTCACCTGCTGCCCATGCTGTGGGATCAGCTCAGGACACAGGGGGCTTCTGGGCTGCCAGCACATGTTGTTTTAAGGAACAAAAGTGGAGAATACAATAACTGAACTCTTTAAGAGCAGGAGGGGTAGAATTATCTGCTGGGTAAATGCTCTCTCGAGCCCAGCACCAGTAAGGAAACCTGCCCTGAACAGTTTGAAACTTGCCTTGGTTTTTATGCTTAAGTAATAGTTGGAGAAGAGAAAGGAAATATATCTCTGGAGCTGTTCCTGAGGAAGATGATTGTACTTGTATATAAACCATCAGACTGCCAAGCCAGCCTGTGATGAATATTCAGCTGGGGGGGAACTGGTGCTCCCAGGGTTTCATCCTCCCCAACAGCCGCATTCCACTGAGAGTCTTTGAGAATTTATTGCTCATTTTAATCACTGCTAGAGAATGAATAGGCAGAACTATTATGGGATGGACATATCCCATAGATTTTATTTACATATCCTTGTGACAGAATAACAAGGAGTTTTCATATGTATTTTTAATTTATTTTGATTTCCTTTATTCTTTAAAAAAAAAATCAAACCAGAACTCTGTGTGTGCTTTTCCTGAGCTTAGACCGCACTTGCCTGGTGTTGAGAACTCTTGAGCTGGTTCCCAGTGCTAAACAGTCTAAAGAAATTTAAATAAGCACTCATGTATCTATGACTAAAAGGGAGGGAGAAGCCCTTGAAACTGGTATCTTTCCTCTGTCACTGGAGCCTCTGGACTAAGCTTGGCTCTTACAAATCTGTCTTTGCCATTCAGCTCCTCTTTGCACCCTGTCAGACCCATCTGGTGACTTCCCCTGTCTCCATCAGTGTCTGCTGAAGGATTTTTAAGGAATATTTCAGCCAGGAAGAGCACACAGTTGCTCTTTCCGTAACCCCCTTCTGGAAGCAGCAGTGTGAGACCGCCTGACCAGGAGCTGGTGTCCACTTCATCCCAGTGAGTCACCTTTGATAGACCTTTCCAAGAAAACAAGCCTCCAGCTGTGACCCACGTGCTTCTTTTTCCATCCTGAACATCCTCAGGTTGCTGGTTTAAGCATATTTCATGAGAAAAACATCTCTTCTGTTATTTGCAAACTGGCTGTTGGTTAATCTGGGCACAACCTTCCATGTGGAGTTTGGGGCAGTGAAAGCTCATTTTAACCTTTCTTTAAACCCACAAGAATTACCTCAAGATCTATTTTGCCCTTCCTACGGAAGAACCCCTCTCCAGACCTCCACAAAGCTACCACAGCTTAGCTCATGTCCCTGACATCTTCCGAGCTGATCAGTTTATATCCTGTTTTCCTTTAATCTTTCAAATTCTTTTTCCTGTACGGTGAAAGACACTGTCACCCTTTGCAGGTTTTATGCCAAGGTTTGGTTCTGCTGGTGTTGTGCTCATGAACCTCCTCCCTTGGAGTGTTTTCCCATAAATGCAACCATACTTGGGAGGGATGCCGGAGGGATAATGGATAATGAAGCTGATGAATATGGAGGTACTCCCAAGGGCTGGATCACCTCTGCTCTGGAGACAGGCTGAGAGAGTGGGGTGCATACCTGGAGAAGGGAAGGCTCCACGGAGACCTTAGAGTCCCTGCCAGGGCCTAAAGAGGCTCCAAGAGAGCTGGAGAGGGACTTTGGATAAGGGCCTGGAGGGACAGGACAAGGGGAAATGGCTTCATACTGACAAAGGGCAGGGTTAGATGGGATATTGGGAAGAAATTCTTCCCTGTGAGGGTGGTGAGGCCCTGGCACAGGTTGCCCAGAGAAGCTGTGGCTGTTCCATTCTTGGAAGTGTCCAAGGCCAGGTTGGATGGGGCTCGGATCAACTTGGTCTAGTGGAAGGTGTCCCTGCCCATTGCAGTGGGGTAGAATGAGATGAGCTTTAATGTTCCTCCCTTCATGATTTTATGAAAACCTGCTCTCAGATCTGCCCAAGTGACCACATAGTGCTGCTGGCTACAAAAGCAGCCATCAGGGCCACAGAGGACAGCCATGGCAGCATTTCCTTTGCCAGGAAGGAGTATGGAGAGCCCCAGAAGAAAGATCACTCTGTCCCTACTTAGGACAGAGGTTTAGCACTGGGGAATGTGGTTTTGGACTCCTGCCTGAGCAATGACTTTCAGAGGTGAGCACAGACAGTGCAGCAGTTGACACCTGGTGGGTTTAATTCACGATAATACCTTCTAAGTGCAGCAACTGACACAGTTTTAATTACCTTCATCCTCCACTTGTGGGTAAGTTCTTAACCCCAGGTTTATGGCATGCAACTTTAAATTCCAAACCCATAGAACAAACACTGAGGTGCACAATGTCAGAGGAACTTTGTAGCCAGGAACAAACCTGGTCCCCTTGTGCCTCAGCTCCTGCTCTTGCGGTCTGGTGACAAGGGAATGCCCCTTCTTTGAGATGCAGGGAGTCCTCTGCCCCAGCTGATCTGTGCTGCTTGGAGACATGATGCTCACAAAGCATCACAGAAGGGTTTGGGCTGGAAGTGACCTTAAATCTCACCCAGTTCCAACCCCTGCCATGGGCAGAGACACCTTTCACTAGACCAGGTTGCTCCAAACCCCATCTAATCTGGCCTTGAATACTTCCAGGGATGAGGCATCACTCTTCACTGTTGTGATGGCCTCTCCTACCCATCGATAATTCACTGAACAAGGCGTCTGCCCAGGAATTTTAAATCCCTGAAATCTAGCTGTAGATCCCTCATTATCTAGTAGCCCACTGCTCTGCAAATGTACTGATTCCTGGCATTTTTATTGGAACCATGATGGCAAATGTGTTTCTTTTCCTTCTTTAAAGCAAATGGGACATGGTGTGCTCCAGCTGCTTAAGGAGACAGTGAGGCTGAACGGATGAGACCCCACCATGGAAATGGGCGTCTTTTGCCTTAGGCTGGTGCACATGAATACCTGGATCCCAGGCCATAACTGGACTCTAGATTCTCAGCCCTGCTTGTTTGACAGAGAATCTCAGAAAATACAGTAAAAACAGACTCTGGATTTTACTGCATCCGGGGGTTACAGAGCAGCATTACTGACCCTGGGCAGGTCACTGCTGAGTGAGAAATGGTAACTTGGAAGAGGAGGGCACAGCCACAGCCACAGTTAAAACACCACAGAAGTGGGTTTTTTTCCTTATGCATCATGTTGTTAATTTTTACAGACTTCTTTTGGAAAAGGATGGAGCTGTAGGGGTTCTAAGGTGGTCTTCCATCACTTGCACCATAAGATCATAGAATCATAGAATGATTTGGGTTGGAAAAGAGCTTTCAGATCAGAGTCTGACTGCTCACCCAGCACTGCCAAGGCCACCACTAACCCATGTCCCCATGTGCCACATCCACATGACATCTTCTTTAAAATTGTTCTTGTAGTGGGAAAGGAAACCCAAACTGGCCAGAATCTCAGGCTCACCTTCGCCTCTGATGCTCTCAGAAGGTTCATGACCTCCCCTTCACGGGCGTAATCCAGGGGTGTGTGTCCCATTTCGTTCTTCTGCAGGGGGTTGGCACCTGATGGCACAAGAAATGAGTAAGATCAGGAGTTCAGAGTTCAGTCTTGTGGCAGAAGGAGCAGGAAGCACATCCTGTCTCTGTCCTCTCCTAACCTTTGCTCTGGAGGGTGTCTGGATCAGAAAGAGAGAATGTACAACCAGTGGTTACCAGCGCGGGTCTCCAGGAAGGAAGAAAAGGGATTGTCACTGCTAACAATTGGCTTGTCAGGGAAGAGCTGCTGAGGGTGGATGAGAGCACATGGCCACCAGAAGGAAATACAGTCTCACAAAAGTACCCACTCTCAGTCCTGTGGGAACCACATGGGACCATCACAGCTTTAATTGGACACACTGCCCGTGCAAGCTGGAGCTGAAGCTGGAACTGAAGCTGGAGCTGGCTGTCGCCTGCAGACCAGCTGCACCACTGAGCCCCTGGAGCACTTCTGGAGGGAAATCACACTCTTCCTTGGAGGTTAAATAAAAAAACTCAAACAAATCCCAAGGACTGAGGTGGAGTGAGTTGGATGGGCACCCCACAGAAACGCATTCACATGGAGAGAGCTCTCCCTCCAAGATAGACTGGATTGCAGAAGAGCATTCCATGTCAAACTGGTCCAGTTGCAGTGATAAGAAGTATATGGAGGGAAACTTGGTGATATCAGGAGACAGGGGTAATGGGCAATAGCCAGAGGGGCAAGCAAGATCTCGGGATTCATCTCTGACTGTCAGCATCTCAGGAGCTGTCTCTAAGGCAGAGACTTGTCACTAACACTGGTGCACTCCATGACCCCACAACAGCTCCTATCCCCAAGAGTTATGAGAATGAACCTTCAAATTGGTTCCAAACCCCCAAAACTGGTGCTGAAACTGACCATCCCACCAGTTATCAAGCCTGGAAAGCAGCCTGGTGGAGGAAGAGCCCATAACTGTGCTCAGCAGGTCCGGGATGTCTTCCATCCCAATCCTTCCACTACAATTCTGTGCAATGTGCTTGGCCTGCACAGGTAAATTGGTCCAGATGACTCCACTGGTGTCCCTTCCAGCCTGAACCATTCTGTGATCCTGATGTAAACATGGCAGTGAGACAAGTACCTTGGCAGAGGCAGGCCAAGCTGCTCCTGTGCTGTGAGACAGTGCAAAGCACCAGGAGTGCTCAGTAACAGCGAGCAGCAATCAGAATAGATGAATGAAGTAGGGGGAGTCTGTGGAGCGGAGCTGGAGAGATTAGCCATTCCCAGGCATTGGCATCAGGGAACTATATTTGCTTACAGAATGAAAAATGTGCTCCATAAACATTCGACATAGGACTAATTTCTATGGCAAGCCTTGTCTTCACAAATAAAGAATATGATCAAGACAGGTGAGATTACACACTGCCAGGGCCGGCTGCCCCATATATGTTGAAGAGAGTGCTCCCATGACCCCCCCTCTGCCAAAACCCACCTGGGTCTGTCCAGTGAGCAGTGAGGCATGTTCCTGACTTCTCCAAATGATGACATCCTCGAGGCTAGGCCCGCTCTCATTTCTGATGGAGGGTTTGTTTGGCTTTGCCCTGGATCTATCAATAATGGCTCTCCAATATTGGCCTAATCCCCCTGTTAATGGCTTTGACGACTTGACTAATTGCTGCAATAATTGATAGAACCCGACTCCTATAACTGGTCGATTCCAACCTCGAGTACCGGCAGCAATAAAATATTATGCTGCCATAAATAACAGTATCACTTGGCTTGCTAATAGAAGGTAAAAGTAGCCACCAGTCCGTCCGTGCCCTGGCTGACCCCACTCCACATCCCCACCTCCTCTCCTGCCCTCTCCCACCCTGTGCCACAGGCTGCAGCAGTATCCAAGGGGACGTCAACCTTCCACGACTTAATAGCAGGCAATTTGTCACCTCCCACTCGCTGTCTGTAGCTGGAGATGGACACCTGGGCAGCACCTCAGGCTGTGTGAGCCCGTCGCCTCCTCCCGCCCTCCATGCTCATATTAGAAGGCCCTGGCTGATAATATTTGATAAATAGCGTGGGGCTTCTCTCCCTGCACCCGCCCAGCATTGTGGCGCTGCAGCAGCTGCAGAAGGTCACTCATTGGGGAAATATGTTTCTGTCAGTGGGATCGAAAAAAGTTTAGTGGAGTGACAGGCCTCAATTTTTCAAATTTTATTAACTCCATCCTCTTAACAATTTGTCTTGAATTCCTTCAGATTCTGGATAACTGTCAATAGAGCTGGCGATGCAGCGGATACTGGTACTTGGGTCCCCCACTGCTGTTAGGATAGGGATGGGGATGGCAAGAGGAGCGAGAGAGATGGCAGGAGGGAAAGGAGAATGCCAAAGGGCACAGACAGAACTTGGAGGAACATCCCAGTAATGCACCCTGTGTTCTTGGCAGCCCCGAGACCCTGCTCCTGTCACTCCATCCTGTCAGGGCAGAAGAGCAGCAGATCTGAGCCTGCTACAGCCAGAACAGGGTTCACACTTCTAACAGACAGGACAGGGCACACAGTGGCATTGGAGCTTCATACGGACAACCAGAAAAAGAGTGGACAGATCCAGTGCTCTGAAGAATGGACAGATCACAGCTTGAGAAAGCCCTGAGCACTGGGACAAGGAAACCACTCTTGAGGACCTTGTTTGATAGCCCAGCCAGATGGTGTGAAAGCTCCTGCTCTTGGGCATACCCACAGGTAGCCTCCAGCTGAGTGTTTGGGTCCTGAGCTGTTCCCAGGAGTGGGTGTGGGGACAGAGAACTGCCATGAGACAGTCCCTGTCCTGGTGCCGCTCCGAAGGTACTGCCTGCAAATGAGCTGGGCAACAGCAGTGGCCTGTGGTGACCTGTGGTACGAAAAGACAAGACACCAAAATGTTCAACATCTCCTATCTTCCTTCTTTGGTGTCCAGAAGGTACAATATGGTGGAGGTAGCTGAATCCAATATCCCGGAAGTGGGCAGGAAACAAACTCATTTTTCTGTTGAAGGGAACTAAATCCCAGAAAGAGGAGTCTGAAAGTGCCAAAGCCCATGGTGGTTGCTGCTGAGGGTGCTGGAAGTGGACACATTGCGTGGCCATTACCCCAGACCAGGTTGTCCCCATGTGCCACGTCTACACATCTGTTAAATCCCTCCAGGGATGGGGACTCCACCACTGCCCTGGGCAGCCTGTGCTGCAGGGAAGGAATTTTCTCTAATATTCAACTTAAACTTCCCCTGGTGCAACGTGAGGCCGTTTCTTCTTGTCCTGTCACTTGTTGCCTGGGAGAACCTGGCTACAACCTCCTTTCAAGTAGAAGAAGAGAGTGAGAAGGTCCCCCCTGAACCTCTTTTTCTCCCATAAGTGGCACAAAACTGACCTCAAGATTTGAGGTGCGACCTCACCAGTGCCCGGTACAGGGATCAGTCACTGTCCTGGTCCTGCTGGCCACACTATTGGTGAGACAAACCAAGATGTCCTTGGTCTTACTGTCCACTTGGGCACACACATTGCACCTGCAGCAGTTCCAGTTCCACCACATCAAGTGCTGCCTAATGCACAGCCCTGGGCTGGCAGCAGCCCTCACAGAGCTCTGGGGGAGCAGGATCTCTGCTCTCTTGGTCCAGTGGCCTCACTCTCAAAGCACAAGAAGCCTTTCCAAACTAAATTTGTCCAGCCAGGTTGGATGGGACTTAGAGCAACCTGGTGTAGTGGAAGGTGTCCCTGTCCATGGCAGGGAGTTGGAACTGGATGAGCTTAAGGTCCCTTCCAATCCAAATCATTCTGTGATTCTATGAAGAAAGGATTTAGATTTAACTAAGAATTAGATGTTTCTGGAGTAGAGTTTACACGGAAATGCAGACACCCAGAGCTCTGAGATGAAGGTCAGATGCTGACAAGGGCAGGTAACAACCAGCAAGGAGAGGTCCTCTTGGAGGTGCAGCTTAACCAGTGCTTCCAAACCTTGTGAACCAGACTGAACACAAATCTTTATGTACTTGGACAGACACAACAGTCATGTGTAATGTTCAGGACTGGGATGTGCAAGCTGGAACAGAGGCAGAGGAGGAGGCTGGTCTGAGCAGCATGTAAACTGGACTGCAGGTAAGGACTGAGCCCCACTGGTGGAGCGGTGAGATCAGGTATTAATGACTGGAAACAAAAAGAAGGTAAGAAATTCGATTGTATGAGCCAGTGACACAGGATTTGTATAGAATGAAATGCCCTGATGACTGAACAGGGAAAATACAGCACAAGGTTCACCCCTCTGAGAGACTGAAGGGCACTGCAATACACTGAAAACTAGCCCAGGGACTGCAAGGGTAAAGAGCACAACACCAGTAAAATTGTTAAACTGGTGAAAACCAGAGACTAAGAGGTCTGGCAGTCAGAAAGCTTCCAAGACAAGTTGCAAGCCTTAATTCAGCCTTGGGCAAAGCAAAAGGCTTTCTCCAAACCTCAGCTCCCAAACACCACACTGCAATGGGACACATGTTCATGCCAAACTTCCTCACCAGAAAATCCAGCAAAGAATTCACGGCCAAGGAGCTTTGTTCCGCAAGGGAAAAACATGGATCTTGCTAGAAACAAAGCAGCAGCCCACCAGCAGGTAACTGTCAGAAACATGGATGTTAAAGACTGAAGAAACCCATGATATTTATTAAAGTCCTTATTATAAGAAGAGTTAGGATCTTAGGATCTAAGAGTATACCACACTATCATCCTTCCAAGCCCAGGGGAGATGAAGAAAACACAATGAAGTGTTTGGTCTGGCAAGTCAAATGTAAAAAAACCACAGGTAATATAGGATTTAAAAGAAGCCCCTGCTTTAGGAATGAAAGGTAGGATCTCTGAGCCTTATCAGAAGCTGGAAGTCAGCCTGAGGGGGTGTGTTTCCATAAGTGATAAAGATCAAGGACAGGCTGGACAGGACTTGGAGCAACCTGATCTAGTGAGAGGTGTCCCTGTCCATGGCAAGGGTTTGTAACAAGATGAGCCTGAAGGCTGTTTCCAACCCAAAACTGTTCTCTGATTCTATGGCAAATGGGAAAGTTGCAATAGAAGAAATAGGGAAAGAATGAATGAATGTCTTGAATGTGCACGCCTTTCACTCTAGCTTTATTGGAACCTTAGTGTAAGTTGGTCTATGCCTACTTGACAACTGTGTTTGAAGACAATCTACCTGACTCCGGACTCCCGTTTTGTAAGGTAAGAGAGGAAACTACAGAATCATACTCTTTGCATATATCCCATCACCCTCTCTCCCTCTACCCATGTGTGCAGAGCTCTTAAGTTCATGCCAAACATGATGCCACTGTCAAGTTTGTCCCTAGAAACACTTCAAGAGGGATCTATTTACTTCCCTGCCCTAAGGGAAAACTATTCCTAAGTGCTCCAACATAGACAGAAATGGCACTTTGGACTCTTATTGCTCTCACTACGGTGGGATGCTGGATGCCTCGATGCTGGGAGATGATTGGTTTCTAAATCCCAGTTTCATAGGATTTTAATTACTGGTCTGGCATGGTGGGGAGTGGAACTGGCTGTGGTCAGACGAAGGATCGATACGCTGGCCCAGAACATATTGAGCCTCGGCACTCGCAGATGCTATTGCACTATTTAATCATCTTTTGCAAAATTTACAGTGCAACAGAAGGAATCAATACTGAATTTATCACATTCCCTTGTAAATATGAGCATGGAAAGGGAGAGAGGATGTCAGGCACTCTGGCATGACAGCTGGCTTAGGCAGCAAACCTACACAACAGACCACCCAGGACAGCTACCATGCCTGTGACTCGCCAAAAAGGGCCCAGCCAGCCGCTGGGACTTGCATTTCTGGGGACAGCTGCATTCACAGTGGCTGCATTTGTATGCTCTGACTGCTTGCAAGCTAAACCTTGTCCCAGCTACTCTAAAGGAAAAATGGGAGGAAGCCACACAGGTTGTGCAGAGCCTTACTCTGCACAGCATGGTTTGTGGAGCCTGAGTCATAGAGTCATAGAATAGTTTCACGTAATTTTCTGGGTTGGAAAAACCCTGCCAGACCACCAAGTCCAACCACTCCCCCAGCACTGCCAAGGCCACCACTAACCCATGTCCCCAAGTGCCACACCCACAAGGCTTTTAAATCCCTCCAGGGATGGGGACTCCAACGTTGCCCTGGGCAGACTGTGCCAAGGCTGAACAACCTTTTTGGGGAAACCTCCCCTGGCACAACTTCAGGCAGTTTCCTCTCATCCTGTTGCTTGTCACCTGGGAGAAGAGCCCGATCCCCACCTGGCTCCACCCTCCTTTCAGGGAGTTGTAGAGAGTGAGGAGTTCTGCCCTGAGCTCTTGTTTACTCTGGTAACTGCTGACTGCAAAACCTCAATGTCACTTTCTCAGGATGTGTTAAAACCAAAGGTATCTCCTCTCTGTCACCAGGAACTGGCTGCTGGATACCTGAAAGCCCACTACTCTCTAGGGATATCCTTTACTCTCCCTCTGGAAGAATGGACCCTTTTCGTCTGGGATGCAACAGAAAACACTCCAAGACATATTAAGCAGTAATTAATTAGAAATTAGTTGGGTTAGAAAAACCCAATTAGAACCTGATTTTTCCGGAGAATACTATAAGCACTTTTGCTTTCTGATATCCAAAGCCCATCCCTTGCAATGCTGGCTCTGTAATCTGTTTACCCATCACTCACCCTACTCAAGACCTGCAATTACATTGGACTGAGGAGAGGAGTGTGCAACATTACAAACAAATGCATTGAACTAAATTTACCAGCAAATCGAGTTCAGCAGACCAGGTTATTGCAGCTTCAGCTAAAATGTTTTCACAAATGTATGTTTGTTTTTTCCTCTCTCTCTTTCCCATCTAATTAGAGATGAGGGAATCCAAGATTGCTGAAGAGGACCTTTGGACAAGGGCAAGGAGTGACAGAGCAAGAGGGAATGGCTTCCCATTGACAGAGGACAGGGTTAGACTAGGTATTAGGAAGAAATTCTTCCCTGTGAGGGTGGTGAGGCCAGTGAGGCCCTGGCAGAGGTTGCCCAGAGAAGCTGTGGCTGCCCCATCTCTGGAAATGTTCAAGGCCAGGTTGGATGTGGCTTGGAGAAACCAGATCTAGTGGAAGGTGCCCCTGCCCATGGCAGGGGGGTGGAATGAAATGAGCTTTAAGGTCTCTTACAACCCAAACCATTTTGTGATCCTGTGATTCCACTAAGGATGTATTGCAGGAGGCACTTCCAATGCAGTAACAGCCTGGTCAGCCTGTGTGATGGCTCTATGAGGAGCTGGGAGCAGAGGGGACGATTTCTGAAGATAGGAAACAGAAAAGCAGTCAGGGATGAGGAGAGCACTAGGGAGAATGGGACACATATGGAGCCTGCTCAGGTTTGGCAGGAGGGCATGTGTCGGTTTCTGCAGTGGGGATAGAGAGAGGGGAGGTCCCACCAACTGGCACGGGTCAGTCTCTGAAGGAAGGAACTGTTCTACTTTTAGGCAAGGATAGAAAATACAAGCCCCTACCCACCTACGTGCAGCAGCAGAGTAGTGCACTGCCACACAACTGTGTGAAAATAACATGTCAACAGATGACAGTTCAGACAACCCTTGCTGCATGGACACACACACACACCAAACCCCCCTTGGAAAAGCACTTGGAAATGAATTTTGAATTCAAGAAAAATGGCAGCTGAGCTGCTATGCACCAGGGAAACCTTGCTTCTATGCTTCTTCCTGTGCCTAGTTTCTCAGGTGTATACAGAACGAAGTGCTCACAGTATTCTGATTTTGCATTTTGTAAGCTCCAACCTAAGACAGTTCCTGCAGCATCTTCTTTTGTGCTTTGTCTAGTGTAATTTTAATTTACTGAAAGGTTACCACAGCTATGACAACTCTTCCCAGCACAAGGCTTTGAAAGGGCAACAGTGTACCATGCTGGTAGAAGGGTCATTTACCTGCAGGGCAAATCCCTGAGCAGCAGCAGTGCTGTCCCTAGCTCTGAATCAGCTGAAGGTCTGGGCTGAACAGACCTTAAAGCCCATCTCATTCCACTCCCCTGCCATGGGCAGGGACACCTTCCACTAGACCTGGTTGCTCCAAGCCCCATCCAACCTGGCCTTGAACACTTCCAGGGATGGGGCAGTCACAGCTTCTCTGGGCAACCTGTGCCAGGGCCTCAGCACCCTCACAGGGAAGAATTTCTTCCCAATATCCCATCTAACCCTGCCCTCTGTCAGTGGGGAGCCGTCCCTCCTTCATCCTGTGATGCCATGCACTTATCCAGAGTCCCTCTCCAGCTCTCTTGGAGCCCCTTTAGGCCCTGGTAGGGGCTCTAAGGTCTTCCGGGAGCCTTCCCTTCTCCAGGCTGAACACCCCAGCTCTCCCAGCCTGTCTTCCAGAGCAGAGGGGCTCCAGCCCTTGGACAATCTCCATGACTTGCTCAGACACATGAATCAGTGCGTGCCTGAGCTCCTCTGGCTCCCTGCGTTTCAGCGACAGGTTCTGGAGCAGAACCTTTTGTAGAAGGGTGGTTGATGTTGGCTGTGCTCAAAAGGCTCTGGCTTACGCTATTGCCAGAAAGCTGCACCTTTAATACTGCCTATTTCACTTAAATACTGACACAATAAAAGCTCCCTCTAAAACAAGGAGACTTCTGTCACCAGCGAACTGGTGACCCTGCCTGCCTTCCTCCGAGCCAAACACAAAGTCCCTGGAATCGATTGTGCCTGCAGTAGCAACTGGTGCACTTTGTGGATGCGAGTGCTCACCCACCCCTTCCCCAAACACCGGTATTTATGGTATCGCCTCAGGTCAGGGGACTGTGAAATGTCACCAACAACTGCCCGAAAGGACAACAGAGCCGCCACTTCGTCTCGCGGTCTGCTGGGCACACACATGCTGACCACAGGGCTATAAGGTCCTGGAGGGGTCAAGCGAGTCACTGAATGGGCCACAAAAGGCTAGGGATGTGGGGTGAGGGGCAAGTGCAGGGGCTTCCCTTAAAAAACAACAGGGGGGTAGTGAATCGGTTGGAGCAGAGAGGGGCTGGGCGGTTAATGGCTTTGGCCTGAGGGCAGGGCACCAGCGAGGGAAGTTAGAGGGAGAGTAAATGGAGAGTTAGTAAAAGGCAGGTGTAGGGAGGGAGCAAGGGGAGCCTGTTCCATGTCAACAACCAGGAGCCACCCTATACGCGGCTGTCAAAGGCAGCACAGCGACATTACCCTCACAAAGGGCTGAACGGTGTTCAATCTCCACGCCAAGACCCTTGGCCATGTATTCACCCCAGATTACACCGACAAGGAGGCAGGGATCCCCTTTGTTATTGCATGGAACCGGGAAGAGGGGAACACCCCCAACTGAATGCCATGAAATCCTCCTATCATGCGCCCATCAGGAAATCCAACTCCAGCACCCAAAACTTGCTGAAAGGGCAGGGAAGGGTCTACCGTCACCCCAGCAGCTCAGAGTCCACTTGACAGAAAGGTGAAGCTTATTACATTTAGCAAATAATCCTCATAAATCCTCATCCTAACCATGACTGCAAAGGGTAAGTGGGTATTGTGGATGGTGAACAGGGATTAATCTGAGGAACACTGTGAACTCAGCTGTGGGGTTCTACCAGGGCTCCAATGAGATCTTTCACACCATCACCGAATGGAGATTCCCACTGGTGGGTTGCTGTCTCCAGGATCTGAGCACTGGGACATGCTCTGCAAGACAAAGATTTCCACTTGGAAATGAACTCTTAGTGTAGGCTCTTGAACCGGATCCAGAAGGATTTCTGTGGGGCTGGATTAAGAACAGAACAGTGATAAGTGACTGTCACATTTTCTGGCTAAGTTCTGAATTTTCACTTTGATTTCACACAATCCTTCCATTTGTACCCAAACAAACACAGTCCCACATATTGTTAAATGCTTTTTTTTTCTGAGATCCAAGTGAGTTCTTTCGAGCTGAGACACTTTGCTACAAACAAAGAACTCTCTGTGGGCACCAGGCAGAGAAAGGGCCATTCACAGGGATGGCAGTGGCTCCAGGACAGATACAGAAACATCTCTGGAACAAGAAGAACAGTTGCCTCTGTGAAGTGAGGCCTGGATTGGAACAGTACTCAGAGAGCTAAGCAGGGCACAACTGGAGAAATAAGCTGGACTTACTCCTTACAATGATTTATTTAGGACGGAAAAATTCTTTAGTGCCAACTTCACTTATTTGCACCCATCTTTTACCTGTACTTAGGGTAACCAAGGAGCTGCCTTGGTACTTAAAATCAACTGATAGTATGTGTCATGCAAGGAGGCTTTCCAAGGCAGAAATGAGAAGCAGGTATCTTTGTAAAAAATGCTATTCCAGGTGATTCTGCCCCTCTGTCCCACTCAAGTGAGACTCCACCTGCAGTGCTGCCTCCAGCTCTGGGGTCCAACATCAGAAGGACCTCGAACTGTTGGAGTGAGTCCAGAGGAGGCCACAGCGGTGCTTCAAGGGCTGAAGTCCCTCTGCTCTGGAGACAGGCTGGGAGAGCTGGGGGTGTTTAGTCCAAACCATTCTGTGATTCTATGATTCACAACATGACATATGTGAAACACTCTCCAGCCTCAAAAAGTACAGACTCTCTCTGCACATACCTGTTCCCAATACTGCTGTGACAAGGACTTTTCCAGCACTTCAACCCCACTGCCCTGGGTGCTCTCTGTAACACCCCAGGGCCCCTTGCACTCTCCCACAAAGCCCTTCCAGATCTGCGCATTCACAACCCATTGCTCAAGCAGGTAAGCCCACTCCACTCCACTCCACTCCACTCCACTCCACTCCACTCCACTCCACTCCACTCCACTCCACTCCACTCCACTCCACTCCACTCCACTCTCCACTCTCCACTCTCCACTCTCCACTCTACTCCTCCTGTGGACATCCCTGCTCACAACTGTGGGATCCCAGAGGTCTTGCTGGAGCAGTTCCTTCTGACCGCCAGTGCCCACAGCCAAGTGACCGCTGAGCATATGCTGCTGGCCCATGCAACTGACATGCAGTAAGTCATATGCTCCAGGACCATGCCAGGTTCCATGTTCATACAATGCCCACAGGTGCCGCGAACACAGACGGGGGCCTTCTATGTCACAAAAATGTGACGGACCCCACTTGGGCCAGTATTTTTGTCTGAGTACTTCCCAGCCACCATGTACACACAGCCCCGCAGCTTCCTGAGCAGCTGCCTGCTTTTTCAGCTCTCTTCCTTGCAAGCATTTCCATGGAACCCTCCCTTTGCAAAAGATCTTCTTTCACTGGCTCCTTTGTTTCTGGGTTAATTTATGGCCAGAAGCTGGGGTTCTGGTATCTGTAAGGCTTCCAGAGAAACCCTGACCTGGAGTTCAGTGCTACAGAATCTCACCCTTTCACTCTTATTTTTCTATTTGTGAAAGATAATAAGCACATAGTACAGATGAGTATCAAAGTTCAGTGTTGCCACAATTATTTTTCCTCATCCCATCTGGGGATGTTTAGCCATCACAGATGCTATTTTCCATTACCTTTTTAGCTGCTTTCTTAAGGAATGAGCCTTATGTGAGCATGTCATACCATTATATACTTGTCTGCTTCCCTAGAATTAACTTCTGAGATGCCCACACCACAAAGACTATAACATTCCTCAAATTTTTGCAAAAATCAGCATCTAGCCAGCCAGATTCAAGTCTTAGCCTGTCTCTGGCAGGGTCAGGCTGGGAGAGGTGGCCACTTGATCCACCTGGCAGGGGCTGCTGGCAGCATATACCTGAGGCAGGCACAGCATTGCTGCGGCTGGCTCATCTCCAGGTGACCTTAGAGACATTGCAGGGAGGAAAGCCGTTGAAATTGCTGGAGGAGAAGGGATGCTGGGGACAAAGGACGTCACATCTGGAGGAAAGCAGAACTATGGACCAGCTTGGTGGTCTGAGGAACAAGGTAAAAGCACCGTGCAGGTACACACCAAGCAGATGCCAGTTCTGGAGAACAGCACAACAGTCACAAATATCATCCCAGAAGGAGCAGCAGGAGGGTACATATAAAAACCGTTGTCATGGCAGCACATTTCTATTCTGTTGGCTAAACACATTCTACTCCACTAGTGCTGATAAGCTTTTTCCCCATGAAGACAGTTGAGCACTGAACAGGCTGCCCAGGTGAGTATACAAGAGATGAGAGTGAAGCAGGGTCCATAAGGAGAAGGGCCCTGTGATTTACCCAGGAGGACCACTAACTGCATAAGCTAATTCCTACCAATTCTCACAAGAGCTGCATTGTCCCGGTGTCAACAGTACTTGAGCGTCCACCATTTCATCTGGGTAGCAGCACCTATCTTGTGCCTTGTCCACATAACAGATCTGTTCCTGGCATAGCAAGAACTCTTCCATTCCACAAAGGGACATCAGGGATATGACAGATGACCTGAGTAAATACTGCAAGAGGGAAATGATCAAAATACTAAGCAGAGACCAGTGGGGGCATCTGGGGCACCCAGTCCAGCTATGGGGCCTCCAACATCAGAAGGGTGTGGAGCTGCTGTAGAGAGTCCAGGGGAAGTCACAGAAGCTCTCCAAGGGCTGACGTCCTTCTGCTCTGGAGACAGGCTGAGAGAGTGGGGGGGTGTTTAGCCTGGAGAAGAGAAGGCTCCAGGGAGACCTTAGAGTCCCTGCCAGGGCCTAAAGGGGCTGCAAGAGAGCTGGAGAGGGACTTTGGACAAGGGCATGGAGGGACAGGACAAGGGGAAATGGCTTCCCATTGACAGAGGGCAGGGTTAGATGGGATATTGGGAAGAAATTCTGCCCTGTGAGGGTGGGGAGGCCAGTGAGGCCCCGGCACAGGTTGCCCAGAGAAGCTGTGACTGCCCCATCCCTGGAAGTGCTCAAGGCCAGGTTGGATGTGGCTTGGAGCAACCAGGTCTAGTGGAAGGTGTCCCTGCCCATGGCAGGGGGTTGGAATTGGATGATCTTCGAGGTTCCTTCCAACCCAAATTATTCCAGTATTCTATGATTCTCTGGGTGCTGAACTGCAGGAGGAAAGGGAAAACGACTAAGGTGAGAAGAGCCACCAAAAGCACATGAGAAAAAACACTGGAGATGAATGGGAACACAGAAACTAAAAAGTAAAGAGATGAAAGCAAATCACACCAAACTGTGACAGTGACAGTGTGGCCTGTGTCTGAACCTGACAGTTCTGTGGGATGGGCTGACTTGGAAGTGCTCCTGGCCCATGAGCTGGGTGGAACTACAAAACTCACCTGCATCCAGCAGCAGTTTGACTGTCAGGTAGTCATCAGCCAGAACTGCATAGTGTAGAGCTGTGCAGCCCTTGAAGTTGGCTCGGATGTTGAGACGGTTGTTGAAGTCATCCTCCCGGGTGACAAGGACTGCAGAGGACAAAGAGTGAAAGCTCAGCTCATTGAGATAACTACAGAACTGCTCGTCTGAATGTGCAGCAGCAGCATGGACCCACCACTGCTCACCAGGCAGGAAGCTTCTTAAGGGCTTCATGGCTTTTTCTAGGACCACCAGGACCCCAGTGGGGATTTCTGGTGGCCATTGTCCTCACTCCACTGAGCAGCAGTAGAAATAAAGACAACATGGTTTCCATGTATCCCAGTGACTGCCTACACAGTGCCCAGGCAGGGGAGAAGGTGGGTGGAGAACACCTGAACAAATACCTCAGCCTTTTTCCAACCATTTACTGTAGGATAACAGGATGGTTTGACTTGGAAGGGACCTTAAAGCTCATCTGGTTCTACCCCCCTGCCACAGGCAGGACACCTTCCACAAGACCAGGCTGCTCCAAGCTCTGTCCAGCACTTCCAGGGATGGGGCAGCCACAGCTTCTCTGGGCAACCTGTGCCAGGGTCTTGCCACCCTCACAGGGCAGAATTTCTTCCCAATATCTAATCTAAATAATGATTTTAGCAAACAGAAAGGAAGCTGTGACAGGAAAGAATGCTGCCCTGCTATGGCTTGACCTTCAAGCAAATTCCTGATTTTGGGAGTCTTCACCACATAAGTCCATGTGTCTCAGCAGAGCACGGCTTTGCAGGAAGGGTCTGCAGCACCCCTGCTCTCCTGAAGCTGGTCTAAGGATCAGGGTTCAGAAAACCTGGATTTTAAACTCTTTGCTTTAGTCATCAGCAAAAAAAAGTAAGAGAGAGTGACTTTTTACAGGGGCAGATAGTGACAGGACAAGTAGGAATGGCTTCAAACAGACAGTGGGCAGGGTAAGATTGAATATTGGGAAGAAATTCTTCCCTGTGAGGGTGGTGAGGCAATGGCACAGGTTGCCCAGAGGAAGCCCCATAAATACCCTGCCCCACCATGGAGCATGAGTGATGGTGGGACTAGTGTGTGCTGTCTCCTTTCAGATGAACACCACCCACCCGGTGGGCCAAATTCTGCTCCTGGAAGTGTGTTCAGCTCCTTGGTGAAAGGGTGTGTACCCAAAACTCAGCAGACCCAGATTCAGGGACAGAGAGAGCTTCTAAGTGCTCTGAGCATCTTATACTGTGCTACAGCAAAGCAAGCAGAGCTGGAAAACGGGTGTGCCGCAGGGACTTCTTCACAGTCCCTCCTAAGAGCCATCAAAAGATTTCCAGGAGATTTGAAAAGTTCAGAAGAGAGAAATGCTGTGATGAATACCTGATGCTGTCCAAGCCCAGCAAGTCCACTAATGAACCACAGTCCCTCCAGGAAGATCAATTAATGCCCTGGCTCCTTTCCTTCCCTGGGTCCTTTCTCCAAGCACGCAGGGTGAGTATGTATATTTATTTATTTGTCGTCATTTCCTACCCAGGGAGGAGCAGGATAATGAACTGCGTGCGTCAGGGAAGATGAATCTGAGATACTAGGGAGCAGTGCAGTAAAGAGATTAAAGTGTTATTATTGTTGGTTTTTTTCCCCCATGGTCCGTTGTGACAGCTCGGCCGTCATCTGTAAAAAATGTCTCTGAGAGAGATAATCATCGGAAACTCAATAAAGCGTCAGGGGAAGCCTCATCCACCATCCATCACTGGGTGCCTGGAAATTTTCAGCCCTCTGTCTCCCTTCCTGCCATCCATATAAATGTCTGTAATATATTTTGTGCAGTGGTTGTGGAGCACACCCTCTCGATTTGGATGTTTTTATGAAAAAATATTTATACACGGAATATGTAAATGTCTTGAAAAAAAACGGAAAAAACAAAGGCAGTTTCTCTCTCTCTTTTTAAAAACGCAACTGAATTTATTCTTTTTAATAAAACATGTCAACCAAAGAATTAATGCAACTTCTCATGGAGTGGCCTTATCTTTTCTTCACCCCAAAATATATAACATTACAGAGGGATGAATGCAGACAAAAACAATTAACTTTCTTGGTTGATATACTTTATCTTAAATAAAGTCTATGTACATGCATTATGTATTGGCATTCTATTGCTCATTTTTTAATGTAGTTTCATACATTTTACATTCCCTGCTATAGGGATGTGATCTATGTATGCTCTCTTTCCCATCAAGGAGTAGGTCTGCTGCATGGGCGGGTCACAGTGAGGGATGAGAGCAGGGAGCTTTTACAAATACAGAATAACGCCCTGTCAAAGCTGTCGCTTCACTGTTCCATCTTCTTAATCCAACCCGTGCTTTATGAAAGGTTCAAATATTATACCTTCATTAGGCTTTCACAGAGCTTTTGCCTCTTAGCACTGAGCCAAAAGCACAGACAGGCCCATGGATAATGTCACCGTGTCTCAACAGCATCCACGGTGTAGCTGCAGGACGAGGGAAGTAACCCTGTGCTGGGTGCTGCTGAGGCCACACCTGGGCTCAGTTTTGGGTCCCTCACTCCAAGAAGGACATTGAGATGCTGGAGCATGTCCAGAGAAGGGCAATGGAGCTGTGGAATGGTGTGGAGCATGAGTCTGGTGAGGAGTGGCTGAGGGAGCTGGGGGGGTTCAGCCTGGAGAAAAGGAGGCTCAGGGGGGCTTTCTCACTCTCTACAACTCCCTGACAGGAGAGTCGATCCAGGTGGGGGTCAGGCTCTTCTCCCAGGGAACAAGGGACAGGACAAGAGGAAATGGCCTCAAGCTGTGCCAGGGGAGGTTCAGGACGGATATTGTGAAAAATTTCTTTGTGGAAAGGGTTGTTAAGCACTGGCACCGTCTGCCCAGGGCAGTGTTGGAGTCCCCATCCCTGAAGGGATTTAAAAGTTATGTGGATGTGGCACTTGGAGACATGGTTTAGTGGTGGCCTCAGCAGTGCTGGGAGAATGGCTGGACTCTATGGTCTGGAAGGGCTTTTCCAACCGAAACGATTCCATGATTCTGTTCTATGACTCTATGACTCAGGCTCTGCAAACCATGCTGTGCAGAGTGAGGCTCTGGACAAACTGTGTGGCTTCCTCCCATTTTCCACTCAGAGCAGTTGGGACAAGGTTTAACTTCAAAGCAGGTCAGAGCACACAAATGCAGCCACTGTGGATGCACATACAAATGCAACCGTACCCAGGAATGCAAGTCCCAGCGGCTGGCTGGGGTCTGACAGGGCAAGGGGGATGTCTGGGAAATATCCTGTGGCCTGCTAGCTCAGAGGTGAGGTTGACAGGTCAGCATAGTGCTTGGATGGGGAAAAGGCTTCTGGAATGGGGAAGGAAAAGACAGGGACATTTTAGGGGGATTGAGTCCTACCAGCATTCCTGCCAGTGTGGGGAACAGAAGAATGAACACGCATCTGGCTGCTCTGAAGCACAGCTGGGCACCAAGAATCCAGACATATCCCGATAATCACAAACCCAAGAAAATTTTACCACCACTTATTGTCATAAAAAGTAGAAACAGTCTGGGAAATTTAAATAGGTCTGAATAAAAAAAGCATGTGTCTGAGAAACCTGGTGTAGTGGAAGGCATCCATGCCATGGCAGGGGGTTGGACTGGATGGGCTTTAATGGTCCCTTCCCACCCAAACCATCCCATGATTCTATGATTCTGAGACTGCATCAACATCCCAGTGATGAGGATAATGAAGGGGTGAGAGTGGAACCTGAGATCTGCCAAGAATATCCATAATGAGATGATGTGACTCTGCAGAAAATGACCTTGTTACCATGGAAAGGCTTCTGGGGCTGAGAGCTGGTACTGATGCCTGCCCAAACCAACCCAGCAGTAGTCACTGCAACCACTGACATCATTCAGCGTTATTTCAATTGGCCAAGTCCTTCTGCATTTCACAGATAAGATACATCCTCCTGATAAGATCTGGATTAAGGCTGCTTAATAGGAACGCAGTGGAATACACTGCCTTGAACCCTTCTCCTTCCCCAAGACGTGGTTGCATGTAGGTCAATGGAATGACGTTCCTATCTATGACTTTGTATTATGCTCTGGCTATATAAAACCAGTTTATCTCTGGCAAATTGAATGATTGCTTCTATATAGTATCTACATAAGGTTTGTTTCCTCTTCAGACACACACTCACCCAACTACCATAAATTACTTTGCATTTAAATAGAAGCACATGAAATGAACTCTAAAAAACCCCATGAGGTCAGATCAGGAAACAATATTTTGGGACCTGAAAAGCAAATGTCGGTAGCTACATACAAACCATCTTACCTTCCAAGGAATGGAGGCCTTTTTCTTTGGCAATCTCATACACACTGCTGAAATCATCCCCAAGGTTTGGATCTGCATTAGCTGTGAGCAGAGCCTTTACCACACTGTCACAAAACAGAAGGAAAGTAAGGCAGAAGTAGTAGATGAGGAATTGAAGCCCTTCAGAGACTGAGAAGTGCTCAGAGAGTCCTCCTCAAATATTCCTGGGAATGCTAACATTGCAGGGAAGTTAACCCACAACCATAACTGAACATTTCAAAAAGTAGAGCTCCACCAGCATATGGTAAAATGAATGACATGGGGGAGGCACTGGAGGAAGGGGTGACACCGTAGAGATATGCAATCCTCCTGAGGAGACGTGCACAGAACATGCTCCTAGCACAAGGCATGTTTCTAGACATAGACCTTGGCTCCAAAGTCACCTCTATCCCTGCAAAAAGGAAAATTATTGTAATGCTCTGCAGATTAAGGGAAGCAAAACTACATTGCTTTTGGGAGGCAATTGTACAGCATTTGCACCTCTGATACTAAAGGTGCCATCCTACAACAAGAAGTGCGAACAACTTCCACAGCAAGCAGTCCAGAGGAGGCTCTGAAGATAATCAGAGGGTTGGAGCACCTCTACTCTGGAGAGGCTGAGAGAGTTGGGGGTGTTCAGCCTGGAGAAGAGAAGGCTCCAGGGAGACCTTAGAGTCCCTGCCAGGGCCTAAAGGGGCTCTAAAAGTCCTGGAGAGGGACTTTGGACAAGGGCATGGAGTGACAGGACAAGGGGAATGGCTTCCCACTGACAGAAGGCAGGGTTAGATGGGATATTAGGAAGAAATTCTTCCTCCCTGTGAGGGTAGTGAGGCCCTGGCACAGTTTGCCCAGAGAAGCTGTGGCTGTCTTATCTCTGGGAGTGTTCCAGGCCAGCCTGGATGGGGCTTGAAGCAACCTGATCTAGCAGGTGTCCCTGCCCATGGCAGGGGGTGGAATGACACGGGCTTTAACACCCATTCAGCCCAAACAGTCCTGTAATTCTGTGATTCTATGACTTGAACTTTACAGCCCTTTTAGACACTGGAAGGGGCCCTAACGTGTCCCTGAAGCCTTCTCTTCTCCAAGGTGGACAACCCCAGCTCTCCCAGTCTGTCTCCAGAGCAGAGGTGCTCTAGACATTGGAGCATCTCCTTGGTGTCCACTGGACTCGCTCCAGCAGCTTCCCATACTTCTGATGCTGGATCCCAGAGCCAGATGCAGCTCTGCAGCTGGGGTCTCATTGGAGTGGAGCAGAGGGGCAGAATCTTCTCCCTTGCCCTGCTGGTGCCCATGGTGGATTTTGGGCTGCCAGCAAATGTTGCACATTATGAACATGCTGCAGCAGGACAGAACACACGGGACACACTGCCCAGGCAGTTTTGGTGTGGAAGTTCTCACTCTCTGCTTCTGAATCCAAACAATCATCAGGCCAGAATTAGATTTCTCACTCTTTCTGAAAGCAGCTTGAAGCCAGTTAATTCTTAATTTTTTTTCCAGTGTGCAGGCTTCCCATGACAACTAGACAGTAACTCATTTGTTAGCATTCATCACCAGTGACATGGCTCACAGGCTGACAGCGATGTGCACCGCAGCCTGACTGACATGTACCTGCAGGCTGTGGTTTGTCAAGTCACATCTGGAATTTAACTTAAGCTCCTCTCCCATTTACCCTATAAATGCATTAGCAGAATCAAAGGTGGTTATTTCATTACTTGAGCATGGTACAACAGAGGCCAGCTCCTTACTAGCACTGGTGCGCTCCTCACCATGTACAGTCACCTCTAGTGAGCACAGCACCAGGACTGGGGGTGGGGACAGGAGATAGAATCATGGAATTGTTTAGGTTGGAAAAGCCCTCTAAGACCATCGAGTTCAACTGTTCCCCCAGCACTGCGAAGCCCACTGATGCCTGGAAAATAGAATAGATCTTCCCAACAATGTTAGAACGAATATAAAAGCAAACCTTTACTTGAAAGCTTTCAGGTACACAATATGGTGAAAATTGCACATGGTATAGTAATTCTACAATTTTTGTAAGGTTAGTTGATTAGTATACTTATCATATACTGTCCAATTAAAAGGTTAGTTGGTTAGGTAATAATTCCTGGGGTCTTGCTCCACTGGAAGCAGTCCAGAGGTTTCTTTTGCCGCACTTTTGCCCCAACCAGATTCTGGCTGGAAAACAGAACCTCCTTGTAGTTGGTTCTCTTCTTGGACTAAGACTAAACAATATTTAGGAATGTGTTTATAAGGTTAGCTTATTGTTCCTAAATGTAGGGGGGAAAGATAGGAAAAGTACTAGAAGTTACGGCTATGCTTTAGCAATCTACAACACTACAAATATATGAAAAATAGAAAAAGCTAAAAATCTTAGGCATCATTCCCCTCTAAACTACATCCCCATGTCAAACATACAAATGTTTTTAATCCCTCCAGGAATGGGAACCCCACCGCTGCCCTGGGCAGACTGTACCAGAGCTGGACAACCCTTTTGAGGAAGAAAGTTTCCCAGTATCTGACATAAACTTCCCTTGGTGCAACTTGAGGCTGTTTCTTCTTGTCCTGTCACTTGTTACCTGTGAGAAGAGACTGACCCCCACCTGGCTCCACTCTCTTTTCAGGCAATCCCTGTGAGCATACAGAGCTCATTTCCATCTGTACTCCATTTATATCCATATTTCAACAATGTCGTTTGTTCTATAATATTTAGGTTGAGAGGTCCTGGCTCTTATTCTGCGAACAGCAATTTCCAATTATGACCCTTCCCCTTTTCAGTCATCAGAAGCATGCTACAATGCAGAGGTTCTTGAATGGATCAAGCTGCACAGCGATTATCAAATTAGATACTTGATGGCTTAGAACAGGCACTAAGGTTAGGGATCATAAAAACTTGGAATGCTTCGGGTTAGAAGGGACCTTAAAGCTCATCTCATTTCAACCCCCACTGCCATGGGAAGGGACACCTTCCACTAGACCTGGTTGCTCCGAGCCACATCCAACCTGGCCTGGAACACTTCCAGGAATGGGGCAGCCACAGCTTCTCTGGGCAAACTGTGCCAGGGCCTCACCACCCTCACAGGGAAGAATTTCTTCCCAATATCCCATCTAACCCTGCCCTCTGTCAATGGGAAGCCATTTCCCCTTGTCCTGTCCCTCCAGGCCCTTGTCCAAAGTCCCTCTCCAAGACTTTTAGAGCCCCTTTAGGCCCTGGCAGGGACTCTAAGGTCTCCCTGGAGCCTTCTCTTCTCCAGGCTGAACAGCCCCACCTCTCTCAGCCTGTCTCCAATCCCTGGAGCATCTCCACGGCCTCCTGTGTACTTGCTCCAATAGGTCGACATCTTTCTTGATGGTGGATCACCTCACCTACTTTCAGACATCAACAGCAGAAGCCATGAAGGCCAGAGCAGCCTCTCATCACAGATGTGCTCACTCTCTACCACCCAAATCTCTTCAACAAGCCTGAATTTTCTCTCAGTTCACTAAGTAGTTTTGATCTTGTTTCAAGGGTTGGTGTGTGAGATAACCCATGATCTTCAGTACATATTTAGAATAGTCTCAACAAGGTAGAGGCCTTGTCGCGCCTCTGAAGGGGGGAAATGATGCCTTAGGTTTTAACTTTTATATTTTTCAAATCCTATATTTGCCTAGTGTGTAACTGAAGTTTCTTGTAGCCTGCTAGCTGCTGTTCTCTTATGCCAGACAGACATAACAAAGCCTCTCTGAGCTTGTTATTCAAGGACACTCAGATTGTCCTAGGCCCAAAAGGTGTAAACTAGGGCCTCTAGAGGGGTGGAGAAATTGAAGAAATGACATAATTAGCTGAAGTTTTAACTGGCAAATTTATACTGATATGCAAATGAACCAAACCTATAAAAGTGTGAAGAACTCGTGACTCATCGTCCATCTTGGGGTCCATCTTGGATGTAGCCTTTGACTCCCCAGAGTGTACCTTTGAAGGCCTTTCAAATAAATACCTACCTTTATTCCCTTACTCCTGTCTAGTCTCTGTTTCTAGGTAGCCACTCAAGGCATCAGTTCCAGTGAGACATAACCTCCCTGTCTCATCCTCAGGCCTCTGTGGTGGTGCATTCCCTGCCCCACCCCCAGGCCACACTATGATCTGAGAACAGACAATGTGATGCCAGGGAAAAGACACTGATCTAAATATCTGCTCCATGTTCAGAAGAGATATGTCTACACTGTCTTGCTACACTGCTCCTTAAGGCCACATCAGTGAGGACATACTATGCAGGAGTGCCACAACAAGCCTGTAGATCCTTCTGGACTGCCTTAGGAGCATTGATAAGGCACAGAGCACAAAATGTACCCTGAAATTCCTTCAGCGCCTCTAGGAAGGGCTGCTCAGCATGCCTAGCTCCAGTCCCACCTCTGCTTCAGAACTCAGACCTTTACCACTGCCCTCTACGGCTGCAGCAAAATGTAAGCAAGGGAGTGGTCTGGCTGCAAGAAAAGCTCCGTGAGGCCAAGTGCACGGCCTTGGACATCCAGAATAGATGCAGTCACAGGCCACCAGCCCAGGCTCTCCCACCTCTGGTCATTAGGTAGATCAGACATACCTTCGGCATCTGTCTGGCACTGTGCCATCTGTCAAAGACTGTGGAACACAGGGAGGTGCACCACATCCCATCTTTCTAGCTGGGAAAGCTCTAGCACAGGTCACTGATCTGCGCAAAGTTCTTCTGGAAAATCCAGTGCTGGATTCCTCTGGAAACATTCTGCATCTCCAGTACTTGGTGCTACTGTGGTCAACCCAGTCATCAAGAGAAGTGCATCAAAGACCTTGAAGAGGAGGTCCCCATGAAAGCAGGAGGTGCAGAATGGAAGATGGCGGGGCAGGTTCTGTCCTGTTGTTTTGTGGGACCTGCATTGACAACCTCCATGCTCCTAGAGATGGACATCTACTTACTGAACAGAAACCATCACAGAATCATGGCTTTTAAATCCCTCGAGGGATGGGGACTTCACCATTACCCTGGGCAGCCTGTGACAGGGCTGGACAACTCCTTCAGGCAAAAAATTACATGCTGCAATTAAGCCTTTGATGGTCTTGCCCTAGCAGCTGACTTGCTGTGATCCTTGCAGTCAGGGCTTCCAGCATCCCCACCAGGCAGCTGGGCCTCATGGATCACTCAAGTCTTTGGAAGCACAGGTTCTGATATGGTCAAACCACCCTTCTGGGACCCCATCCTCATGGCTATCACCACCAAAGAGATCCTTCTACTTCAATTTTAGCTCACAGGCTATGATATACCCTCAGGTCCCTGAATCTGCCTCATTTTAAGGGAAATGATCCCAAGTCCCAGTGTAGGACTTTAATCCACAACATTAGCCGATAAGTGAGCTACAGGTACTGAGTGAGTCATATGGTAAAACAGGAAGACTTGTCATTTTCTTGGTAACTCCAACCACCTGCCTTTCCTGCCCTCAGTGACTACATTGAAGTGAGTGTTCTTCCCAGGTACTCCAGCAGATACTACCTCCATGTGCTTTTGGATACTCAGGAAGCCCTTTCCTTTTCATTCATTGCCTACACATTCAGCATTCTTCTCTGGGAAGTGACCTTCTGTGAGAAGTTGAGCAGAGGACCACAACTGCTAGATGCAAGGTGGTCTGAGAGTGATGCAGCAGGTGATGGTGGAGAACTGCTCCGTTCTCCCTGTGAATTACCTTCTGCACCATATTCCCTGTGGTAAGAAACATTTCCATAGCTCTTACGATGGCCGGGAGGCTCAAGTTTAATAATAAGCACAGATTATCATCGCTTCCTGGCAAAATCTGCTGTGCCAAAATCCTGGCACTAGTCTAATAGCAACACATCACACATCCAGCCTCCCTTTCCAATCATCTTTCAATCTCATCTCCTGCTTTTGGGATGTGCTGACCCCTCCAGGCACTTCTCCATCAGCTAGACGTTCCTAGAATCACAGCTATCAGTTGTACCTATCCAATTTGCAGGTAATAGGATATTCAAGCAAATTACCCTGTAAGAAAGGTAACAGCGCCAAGAAAATGCACAGGAACTGTACTCAGTGGTGCAAACCATGTGAATGTCCCTGGAAAAAAGGAAGGGACTTGCAAAATCAGGTGATTAAAGGGGCTTCAAGGGAGATGGAGAGAGACTTTGGACAAGGGCCTGGAGGGACAGGACAAGGGGGAATGACTTCAAAGTGACAGAGGGCAGGGTTTGATGGAATATTGGGAAGAAATTCTTCCCTGTGAGGGTGCTGAGGCCGTGGCACAGATTGCTCAGAGAAGCTGTGACTGCCCCATCCCTGGAAGTATTCGAGGCCAGGTTGGATGGAGCTTGAAGCAACCAGGTCTAGTGGAAGGTGTCCCTGCCCACGGCAGGGGGATTGGAACAGGATGAGCTTTAAGGCCCTCCCAAACCCAAACCATCCAATGATGAGTGAGTTTCAAATGGAGGATTCTCTGGCCCATACACTTGTTGTGTTCCTCCTCTTGCTGTGAGGCCTTGGGGCAGAACAACACCCCACACCAGATCCTAGAAGGAGTGGGATGCCACTGTCCAGCTGGGCTGCTCCAGCTTCCCTCCATAATTCACCTGTGCTCAACAGCCTCAACAAGCTGAGTTTTAATTTGCTGATCAAGTTTTGATTAGATTAGAGGCAGAGCCTATTCATCAGCATGAATATAAATCTAAATTGACCCTGGTGATGACTCAGAGGGCAATGCTGAGCTAGAGTTGGCTGGGCAGTTCAATCGATTGGGGAAAGTGCTTTCTGCTTGTAATGGCTGGACTAACATATTGTTCAATAAATAAATACATATATACAATACAGGGGGTGGGGAAATCAATGGTGACATGGTGGGAGGTGACTGGGGCTGAGTCAAGAGAGACGTTGTGCCTGGACCAAGGCACCGGCAGCTGGGGTTGGTGAACCAAGAAGCCTGGTGATCCCCATGACCATGTGTTATCAGCACAATGCAAACGCCTGGATGGGTTTTGATATGCGGCTGCCCTGAGCTCTGGCAGGAGCCACATGTCCTGCCTGGACACAAAGAAGATCCTTATGTGGTTATATCTTAACTGTGTAAAACTCAGCAGGGCAGGAGGGCTGGGAGGAGCTGCTCATATGAGGCTAAATGCGGATGTGTGCCTTCCCAGGAGCATGTTTATGTCTGCCTATGGCACAGTAAGCCAGGCAGCCGCAGCAATCCCTCGTGCTGTGATGTGTTATTATTGACCCAGATGAAAATGACTGGCTCCTCAAAAAGGGATAAAAAGGGATTACGGAATCCAAAAAAGGGAAAAAAAAAAATCTTGAAGGGTGGCAATTGTTATATTGTTCAGTTTTCTTTAAGAGTGTGACATGGGTGAATCATGCTTCACAGGCACGGAGAAGGCACACAAGGGAGTTGAGGAGTGTTAGAAGCCCTGTTCCCTGCCTGGAGCAGTAAGAAAATGTGAAGAGAAGCCATTTCTGTGGCTTGAAGAGGTGCAGGAACCTGCTAAACTGACAATATCAATTGTGCCTGAGCTGCAAGACATCAGATGGTGTACATCCCTGGAAAGAGGGATGAGGTGGGGGCACTGCCAAGGCAGAGGCATGGGTAACAGCTGCAGGAGTAGCCAAGCAGTCACCCAGAAAGGGAGTGGTTGAAAGCCAATGCCCCAGTTTGTAGGATCAGGCCCTCCAAACGTTCCGGCATCACAGTTGAAACCCATGCCCAACTCCTCAGCTCTCTGACAGGTGATGCATTGGGCCATACCTTCTTCCAAAGGTACTCATTTCTCCAGCTCCACTGCAGACAGCTCTGAATGACTTGCCTAAAGTGAAAGGAGTGAAAAAAATCCTATGGAACAGATGTATGTACCTAATATAGATAACAAGACTGCACCAGTTCATCATGTCACTGCCTGTAGACAGGGAACAGCTCCAGATCAGTCACCCTTCACCAATCTCAGAACAAACCCACTAGAATATCACTGTGCATGAGGAATTGTCATTATCAATATAAAACAGCCACATAGCATCTCCAATGCACATGTGGAAGAGGTGCAGTTCCCAGCAATGTACACTGAGGCAAGGAGCAAACCACTTCCTGTCTCCTCTCCCTAAGGAGGGTTGGAGGAGGGTAAGGGATGGGACAAGGCCACGCTGGGCCAAGCCCTGCTGGTTCTGGTTCCATAGGAAAGCCTTTGACCCACAGCTCCTTTGATCGACACAGAAAGGCAGAGAAGGCAAAGGAGAGCCAAGGCTCAGGGAGGGGTCACTTGACATTGGTTATTCCCAGAAGAAAGGTGTTGAGAAGCAAAGGTGAAGAAATGCAAAGAGATCCAGATCTGAAGATGAAGATAGAAGAAGAAAGGGTGTGCAGGAAGCCAAAGATGCAAAAAGAAAGTAGATGAGTACATGATGTGGGCAAATGTTGGGAGAAATTTGGAGGCTAAAGGCCCCAGTGAAACAGAAAGACAAAGCTCAACGTGACCTGACAGTGCGCTGTCAAACCCATGCCCTGGGCTGATCCCACAGTGTAGCAGCAGAGGAGGGGGCGATTCTGCTCTTCTGCCCCTCTCAGGTGAGACCCCACCTGCAGTGCTGCCTCCAGCTCTGGGACCCCCAAAATCAGAAGGATGTGGAGCTGCTGGAGTGAGTCCAGAGGAGGACAAAATGATGCTCCAAGGGCTGGAGCACCTCTGCGCAGTTAAAATATGGGTATTGCTGCCGCTGCTACTACTATGAAAGCCATTACGGAGCCTTGCACAGGCTTGAACTGCTCTGAGAAAGGAATCCCTATGAGTGCACCCAGGTGCTCGTCCCCACCACCTGAGCCATGCAGAAAACTTTGGAAGCCCTAAAATCACAGAACCATTTAGGATGGAAAACCCCTCTGAGATCATCGAGTCCAACTGTTCCCCCAGCACGGTCAAGGCCACCACTAAACTTTGTCCCCAAGTGCCATATCCATATGACTTTTAAACCTCTCCAGGGATGGTGACCCCACCACTGCCCTGGGCAGTCTCTTCCAGGGCTTGACAACATCTTCAGGCTTGGAATTTTCTCTAATAGCCAACCTCAAGCTTCCACAGCACAATTTGAGGCTGTTTCCTTTTTTCCTGTCCCTTGTTCCCTGGGAGAAGAGACTGACCCCCATCTGGCTCCACCCTCCTGTCAGGCAGTTTTACAGAGTGAGAAGGTCCCCCCTGAACGTCCTTTTCTCCAGGCTGATGCCCCCAGCTCCCTCAGCCACTCCTCATCAGACTCGTGCTCGTGCTCCAGCCCTCCCTTCAGAATTGCTGCCCAGCAATTCTGCTGCCCAGGGGTTGTGCCAATGCTGTGGAATGGGAGCAGAAGCAGGTTCCAATGTTTTTAGAACTACTCAAACTTATCCCACTGGGACTCAGACTTTCCACGCTGCTCTGTGCCTTAGTTTCCCCTTCTACACAAGTAGTTCTCTACCTCAGAGGAGGCTGAGAAGATGATTTGATATTTCACTGTCACTTTATTTCTGTGGAAATGATAAAAACAGGAGTAGCTGGATATAGAAAAGGTCACTATGCTACAAAATACAGACACACAGCTGAAGTACTACCTGCTTTGGGGTTTCATTTATGATAGGTTTATTGCTTATTTTAACAAATGGACAAACCCCACAAAGCTCTGAGTGTGTATTTAATTAAAGCTTAAATACTGAAAATATGCCAATGCTAGGTAATTCCCCCAGCAATGGGAATTACAGCATAAAATCTTCCTTTGCTCCTGTAAACATGGTCACAGCTAATGTGTCTTTAGCCCACGACCCAATTACAACCTGTATCATCATGGAGCCAAAGAATTTGGATGTTGACTCTGTCTCACGTAAAAAAGGAACCCTAAATGTCCCTCTCCACTAGATCCACCACCGTATCTCCCCTCCCAGGTAGACACCAGTGTCCTCTTGGAGACCTATCCACAGGAATATTGCAGAATGCTTCTTAATGCCTCCCCACATTTTGGATACAAGTCATTTCCAAGAGGAAGAAGATGATCATTGTTTTGCTGTAAAAAGAAAAGATGGACCTCAAACTTGCCTTCCAGCACACGGGATTTCATCTTGTAGCTGATGGCAACTGACAGAAATCATTAAAGCAGTGCCTCTGGAATTAAATTAAACAGATGGACTAGGCCTGTCTAATTGGAAGAGTGAGGGCTGTGGAAATTGGGAAACATGACAAAGCTAAAGGACAGGTCACAGAAATCTCCAGCGGCACAGCGGAGACTGAAAATGTTGTTCTCTGAAAAACACCTTTGGAAAGGCAGTAATCTGAGGATGAAGGCTTCCTTTTTCCTAGCTGAAAACACTCATCTCAGTTCCCAGCATCCCAGCCCTTCAAAACCATGCTGAGGAACCTGTGCAGGTATCAGCAGCCTGCTCAGTAAAAGAGGAAGTGGTGAGAGAGCCAGTAAGTTAAACATTGGAATGACCTTGATCTTGTTGCAGGCAAACGGTACCTGCAGGTCCTGCTCAGCTGGCTGAACCTCAGCCATCTCTGAGCCATCTCACCTCTCCAGAGGCTGCTGGCCTGAGGGGCTAAGGACCAAAACTCATAACAACTTCAAATCCACCACATCAGGTGGATTACACAGGTAATCGGACAAGGGGGGATGGTTTCACACTGCCAGAGGGCACGGTTAGATTAGATATAGGGAAGAAATTCTTCTTTCAGAGGGTGGTGAGGCCCTGGCACAGGTTGCCCAGAGAAGCTGTGGCAGCCCCACCCCTGAAAGCGTTCAAGGCCAGCTTGGACGGGGCTTGGAGCAACCAAGTCTAGTGGAAGGTGTTCCTGCCCACGGCAGAGGGGTGGAAGTGGATGATCTTCATGGTCCCTTCCAATCTGTGATTCTGTTTCTGAGATCAGTTGCTGTGGCTGAAGAAAGCAGATTTAGAGCATAACCTTTTACAGAGGGACCACACTCTAAAAGCAAAACCATCCTGCATCCTTGTGCCTCTGACTCCTCTCTTCCCCAGTACACCCTGGCCACAATGTCTAGTTTGAGTTACACAGTTCACTCTGTGGACTAGGTCCATTAGCAAACCATTTGTAAGGATTTTCAAACTCTCTGTGGGTCATGTTCCAGCTCAATGCATTTCCCACTCTGCACTGTGGACATGACAATTCTAGAAACAGGACCGTGGGCCAAAACCTTGTCTGGCACAATGCCAGAGCTGTTACATACGGAATAAGTCTGGCTTGCATTTATGTTTGCCTCCATAAAGGACAGAATCAGAATCACAAAGGTGGGAAAAGACCTTTAATATCATCAAGTCCAACAGTATCTAATTACTCTTCTGCTATATGGAGATAAGTTCTACTGAGCTTCAGGTATTCAAGGTCTTCTTAATTTTCAATTTAAGTCAGTACTCATCCAAAATGTGGGAAAAATAAACAGAATTTGCCCAACACAGACAAAACCTTTTTCTTTTGGCCAGGTACACAACAAAGACAGATGCGGTGATGGCTCTGCCCTCTCAGCAGGGACCAGCCTGGGGTCCACAAATTTTTTACTGTCAAGATGTTTTCATTAGTATTTCCACTTGATTTTAGGCCTGATTTTAGGTAATTATTGTCCCATGAACAGCCTTTCTCCCTGTCTCCCCTTAGCCTTTGCAACTCGGGAAGCCTGGTTCTGCTTCACCAGTCACTCGGAATGGTCAACAGCCGTCACACTCTGCTGCTGACCATTGTCCACTGGGAAAGGTGGGAGGCTCCCAAGCCCATCCCTTCGTGGACAGGCAAATAACAGAGCCTGTTGCTGCTTGGACATCAAAGTTAAACAAACAGTCCCGAGCCCCCACCTCTGGGCCTGTCTTAAGGAGCTCCCTGAGGAGGTCACGACTTTCAGCTTGTCATAGCACACATCAAAGTTTGCACCACACACGAACTCAGCACATGGATTGGAATAGTGTCACCCGAGAGCGGATATTCAGCCTTTGTGCACTGCTTTAATCCTGTGTTTTCCCAAGTAATTAAGCTTTTTTGCTTATGAACTTGTGACTAAGTAAAGCATCCCCGAGAGGTTGTAACATCAAAGCTCATTCTCCCGTCTGTCCCACATTTTCCAAAATTGGATTTCTTTTTCTCTTTTTTTTCCTCAAATAAAAAAACCCTAATTGAATTTAGTTGTAGACTGAATATATTTAGGAGTGTCTTTAAAAGGTTACAAGAAGCCAGAATGATCATCATGGGAACTGTGGAGCAAGGGCACAGCATTCAGCCTTTTTGCTCCAGAAAGGCTTGAATGAAAGCCCCAGCTACAGCCCCGTCAGTGAGAGGGGATGGGACAACTCTTACGGGAGCAATTTTGGCTGGTGGGGTACCCACCACAACAACATCCCACAGGTATGGGCTCATCCATGGCCAAAACCTGAGAGCTGCTGTGGAATGGCACCATCAGTTCAGCGGTGCCATCCGCGGGACTGGGGAGCAGCCTGCCCTGATCTGTCACACCACGTACTGGGCATAAGGAGAGTGACAAGCTCCCTTGGGTTAAACTCTACAATGCGTCCCAAACTTTATGGGAACTCTCTACAGAGCTCAGTATAGCTTTAGGAAAAGGCTGAAGTGAGTCAGAAGGATGTGAGATGCATGTACCTGGAGTTCCTGCTGATGGCTGCTACCATGAGAGCTGTCCAGCCAAGCCTGTGCCTTGTGTTGACATCTGCACCTTCTTCCAACAACCTGGAGAGGGGAAAGATATGGTCAGGAAGCAGATATGGAGAGAGGTAATGAGGGAAAGCAGAATGTTTTACTGTGCAGGCACCTGCTCCAGCGCAGCCCAGAAGACCCAACATGAAGTTGATCAATGACAACATCTTACTTTCTTTATTGTTTATTTATATATTGATTGACTGATTCTATTCAGCCTAATTCCTGAAGAACCAATCAGCAGAAAAACTGATAAACCCAAATTCCAATGACATTTGGATTCTTTGGCTGCAAAGCACCCATTAGGCTTCAGAAACAGCTCAGTGGACCTCCAAAGCCCATGTCACCTGCAGATACTTCACAGTTTTCTCGTACAGCATAAGAACAAATAAGACAACTCCCAAAAATACTAGGCACCAAACTATCCTCAATGCTTTGTCTCCAAAATTTTCTCAGCTTTAGCAAGATAATGGCAAGGGACACGTTCTTGCAGCAGATAATTTAGCTCATCCTAAAACAAGTGCTGAACCCACATAGTATGAAATGGTAAGTTCTCTCTGCAGACCACAAGGAATAGGGGAAGTTCAGAATTGAGACACAAATTTTACAGTGCTTCAGTTAAATGAGACAAACTCTAAACCCTGCACGTTCAAGTCATAGAATCATAGAATGATTCACAGAAGGGTTTGGGCTAGAAGGGACCTTGAAGACCATCTTGTTCCATCCCCTCTGCCATAGGCATGGACATCTTCCACTAGACCTGGTTGCTCCAAGCCCCATCCAAGCTGGCCTTGGTCACAGGGATGGGGCTGCCCAGCTTCTCTGGGTAACCTGTGCCAGGGCCTCACTATCCTCTCAAGGAAGAATTCCTTTGCCATATCTAATCTAGATCTCCCCACTGTCAGTTTGAAGCCATTTCCCTTTGTCCTGCCACTGTCTGCCTGTGTAAAAGGTCCCTCTACACAACTAAATCTATGATTACAAATCCATTTTTCCCGCAGGAGCAAGGTGCTGCTGGTATTAAGTCAGGGCAGCCATGGGTCAGGCTTTAGAAAGCAAGGTGGACCAAGCAGTTCTCTGCCCCTTGGCTTATTCTTCTCTCTTTTCACAAATTAAGGCTTTTTCCATCTTCCTTTCTGGGTGAGGCTGTCCCTGTACAGTGCATCCTGCACACAGGTTTAACAGGGAAGAGCTGTCATTAAACTCCCTGCTGGGAGAGACACAAGTGAACACACCAGCCACGTTCCACCTGTGCAAGCACCACATTTGAAGTTTCGAAATTCCGCCCAGAATCCCAGGCAAGGAAGTCAAGGTCAGTTGTGACTGCTTGCATGCACTGAACAAGTCAGATCTTCTCTTTAAGGACTTGGAGGGGTACACATCTGAACTTGGACAGCCTTTCCAAATTCCTTGGTCTGCTCTTGGTCTGCTCTGGTGGTAATGCTGTCAGATGGTTAAGAGTGCTGGTATGGAATAAGTGAAAAGGAGTTAAATGAACCATATTCCTCTTCCTACAGTTGGAAAAAAAAAAAAGGAAAGCAGGAATGCTGGTCCAGGGAACACTCACAGCTATACCCAGGGTGTCTTGCCAACCTTCCTCCACCTTGTCAGAAACCTTCAGTGGTTTCACTAGAACAGTGGTTTCACTAGAAACTTATCCCAAGGAAGAAATACACTCATATACTGAGACACCTGGGGTGTTCAACCTGAAGAAGAGAAGGCTCCAGGGAGAACTTAGAGCCCCTGCCAGGGCCTAAAAAGGCCCCAAAAGACCTGGAGAGGGACTTTGGACAAGGGCATGAAGTGACAGGACAAGGGGGAATGGCTTCCCACTGACAGAGGGCAGGGTTAGGTGGCCTGTGAGGGTGGTGAGGCACTGGCACAGTTTGCCCAGAGAAGCTGTGGCTGTCTTATCCCTGGGAGTGTCCACTACCAGGTTGGGCAGGGCTTGTGGCACCCTGGTCTAGTGGAAGGTGTCCCTGCCTGCCCATGGCAGAAGGGTTGGAACTAGATGGTCTTGAAGGTCCCTCCCAACCAAATCCTTCAATGCTACGATACATGGTATGATAATCCTGAAGTTGTTTCCAACCAGCAATACCACTGCCTAAACTTTGGCTTACATCTTGAACACAGCTGAACACAGTTCACTCCACTGACTGGAGAAACCACCCAGATAAACATCATCTGAATAAAAAGCCTGAATTCCTCTCCAGTTGAACTACTTACTGTATTTGACTAAGACTGAGGCATGAGAGCCAACAGGCAGACAGCTTCAGCCAAGCTCTATACAGAAGCATGTTGGTGAACTTTTCTGACTCAAGTGGTGGTATGACATACAGTTAATGGGTCTGGGTGGACAATTTGTCCACCCTTTTTTTGACAGAAGGCATGGCCAGTGCTGGTGCCCTGGTTCTGGATGCTCTGAACTGTTTATCAGGCACTTGGACAGAGACCTAATAGCTGAAAGAACAGAATCGTAACTGGCAGCCTTCATTTGTAGCTCCCAGCTGTGATTCAGGAAGCTGTGATCACTGTAAATGATCACAGCACCAACAGCAGATTTATGCTCTCTACCAGGGTTACAATCTAAAGTTTAACGGTAATGAACTATCTGGCAGGTCAACAACAGGACCTTGGTCCAAAGAAGTTTGATACTTGAGAACAAATTTTCACATAGAATCGATACCAGATCCAATTTTAATTTCTTTTTTCTATGCAGTTTAATACCTGAAGAACCACCCAGCAGTGTGATGGAGAGCAGAGATGACTCACCTACAGTCTTATGGGGGTTTGGATCTACACAGCCCTGCACATGGCTAACACTGGTCAGGCTGCAGCTCCTGCATTATACAATGGTCCAGTAAAATCATCTGGGGAGTTACACAAGACCAGCCTTGGCCCCCCACAGGGTATGGCATAGAATTATGGAATCATTTGGGTTGGAAAAGCCCCTCTGAGACCATTGAATCCAACCATTCTCCCAACACTGCCAAGCTCACCACTAACCCATGTCCCCAAGTGCTACATCCACACATCTAGTAAATCCCTCCAGGGATCGGGACTCCACCACTGCCCTGGGCAGCCTGTGCCAGGGCTGGACAACCCTTTCCGTGAAGAATTTGTGAAAATATCCTTATGCTTTCTCCTTCTGCCAGCACCACATCCCTGCAAGTGAACACTAAGAGCATGCTGCCAGTTCTGCTGTCTGAAGAGCCCTCTCAGACAAACTGCTGAAAGGAGAAATACCCCTGTGCAGCCACAAAGCTTTCGGTCCTGGTGAGGCCAGATGTGCCCAGACACACAGGGGATAGCAGATTGCTATCTGCAGAGATCAGCTCCCGTTGCAGCTCCGCTTACAGAGGTGTTTGCACTCACAACAGAGATAAGACAGCCTGACTCAGACTCACGGCCACTGCTGGTCACATCATCACCTGCTCCAGCTGGAAGGACACTGCCTGCGGGAGAAATCCAAACCACAGCTCCATCTGTGCCACCATGTGTGCTGTGTCCTCCGTGAAGGCACAGGGAGTTGCTCCCCCACCTGGAAAACTGCTTGCTCGATGCCACTGCAGGAACCAACTCCACACCCAGCTCCCGCAGACCCTGAGGAGACATTCCCACTGGCACCAGAGCTGTCAGGATGCTGCGACAGCAGACATCTTACTGTCTCCCCCGATTCACCCCAACTGCTTCCAAAAATCCCTTCCTAGACATTGTGATGCCCAATCCCCTTGCACTTGTCTCTCAGAGTGGTGTGGACCAACATGTCCAAGTTATTTCTGAATTTCATTGTATTAACTTGGCCATTTGAAAGCAGTAAACATTCACATCACTCCCTTCCTACAGCATCAGTGTGACAGCCTATAGCCACAGAAAACCCAGGAAATAAAGGCATCTTGATGTCAAGGGAGAGGGAGCCTGAAAGAGGAATCCAGAAGGGGCAAGGCAACCCCAACACCAAAACTCTGCAGGTAACAAGGCATCAGCTAAGCCAGGATGGAGGCACACAAACCCCTTCAGGCTGGGAACTTTTGCCTGGCAATAAAAGCCTTAAAGCCCATCGCCAACCACTGATTAACATCCTCAGTAGGGTTTAATTAATGTAATTTTGCAACCACTGATTAACATCCTCCGTAGGGTTTAATTAACATAATTTTGCAAAGTATCAGCCCCATTTGCACTTGGCCATGGTATTTATATGATTTTACATTAAATGGGCATGGAGACCACCCTGGTCACCTTCCGCCAGCCACTGGGTCGCTCTGCTGCACAGGGTCAGTCTTAATTTCATCTGTCACGAGTTTTAACATTTCATGGGAGGGTTTCAACTGGAAGTAACCTTGAAGACCATGCAGTTCCAACCCTGCTGCCACAGCCAGGGACACCTTCCCCTAGACCAGGTTGCTCCAAGCCCCATCCAACCTGTCCTTGAACAGTTCCAGGGATGGGGCAGCCACAGGGATGGATATTTCTTCCCGATATACAATCTAACCCTGCATTGTGTCAGTGTGAAGTCCCCCTTCTCCTGTTACATTTGTTTTCCCATAAATGGGACCTGCAGTGAAACTCTTCAGCATCTCCCTGTGAGACAAAGGACAGGACATCAGCCTTTATTTAAAATAAAAAGATGATATTTTAAGCTAAAAGATAAGAGATTTACATTAGATATTGGGAAGAAGTTCTTCCCTTTGAGGGTGGTGAGGCCCTGGCACAGGTTGCCCAGAGAAGCTGTGGCTGCCCATCCCTGCAAGTATCCAAGGCCGGCTTGGAAAGGGCTTGGAGCAACCTGGTCTAGTGGGAGGTGTCCTTGTCCATGGCAGAGGGGGTGGGACTAGATGATCTTTAAGGTCCCTTCCCGCCAAAGCCATTCTCTCATCCTATGATTTTAGAATTCTCAAGGCACTTTGGAGCCACTGAAAAATACCTGTGAACTCACTGAAAGGCTTTTTTCTCTACACCTTCAGACACACTGGAAGGACATACTGAATAATGAATTATCTTCATTCTTTAAAAAAAAAAAAATGAAGAAGATCCTAGTCTGGCAGTCAAACCTGTTTAACCATTGTGCATCCAACAGGAAGGATGCTGGAGCCGCTCCTGTGGGATTAGGTTACAGGCTTGGAGCAAAGGTATTAGGATCAGTCAAGTAGTTTTCCGTTCAGGACTCTAGATAATCATAAGCATCTGGAATGCCACATCACTGAGCCCAGTGAGAGAATTACTCGTGTCACATCATCTACTATAACATGCATTGACATTTCATTTAGGAGCTGGATTCCTTTTTTTTTTTTTTTGTTAAATCATTGCAAGATGCTCAGCAACTTAACAGATTTTCAGACAACTGAACTTTATGTTCAGGGTCTTTAGGCCCACCATTTATTTTTTCTCCGCCTGATTTAATGATATGACAATCGATAAAGCCACGACCACTGCTCAGATCCCAGACAGCCAAATGTATTTACCAGCAGGAGTATTTTATTTTAATTAAATAAAATCCTCTGATCAATGTTTAGGATGTTTATCCACATTTTAACCAAGTAAGATCCAGGACACTCACCTCCTAAGGAGTTTCTCACATGGATACAGCTCTATTAGCGCCATTTCCCGTGTTTCTCAAATGACAAACTGTTCCTTGACTTCAGCAGTGCCACCAAGATGTCCCTGTCCATGGCAGGGGTTGGACTAGATGACCTTTAAAGGTCTCTTTCAACCCTAACTCTTCTGGGATTCTGTGATTCAAGATCCAGTCAGGAGAAGAACCCCGAGTCAGAGCTGGTGCTGTTTCTGATTGGGGAAGTACTCATATTTAAGGGATTTCAGTTAAACCTTTTTTTTTATGGTTTTAGGGCAGAAAGCTGACAGAAGGCAGGGTTAGATTGAATATTACGGAGAATTTTTTCCCTGCAAGAGTGGTGAGGCCCTGGCACAGGCTGCCCAGAGAAGCTGTCTGCCTCATGCTGTCTGCCTCATCCCCGGAAGTGTTCAAGGCCAGCTTGGATGGGGTTTGAAACAACCTGGTCTAATGGAAGGTGTCACTGTCCATGGCAGAGGGTTGGAACTGGGTGAGTGTTAATGTCCTTTCCAACCCAAACCATTCTGTGATTTCCTGATTATATGAACATCACTGTCTGCTCTGGAATTCGCTGGAGGAATCTGGGCAGAGCAGCACCCACTGCTTTGTGCATATGCTCTATTTTACCTCGAGACAGCAGCTCCCAAAGCTTCAGCACTTTGATCCCCACAGAAGAGATAAAGAGCCCACGTCGGCAGCGATGAGCCTTCTCCCCCCACTGCCCCCGGACAGATGTGCCTTCTATTCACCCCGCCACCGGGGTTCTGGGTGACTGACTCAGTGACACTGCTGAGCCCAGAGGGCATGTTTGAGTTTGTGCTCAGTGCCGGGAGCATGCCCAGCACTCCCTCCTGACAGGTGGAGGAAGAGGAAGCTGGAAACTTGAACTTTTGCAACAACAATAGCTTCTGTTTCTCTCAGCCTCTTAACCATTTCCCCCAGCCCTGTCCCAATATGTCACTGTTTAACTGCAGAGTGGGGGACACTCTCAGATGTGTTCACCCTCTTGGGAACTGCCCTCTGCTTTGCAGAAGAAGGGGGGAAGAAAAACATCCCAACTGAACAGTATCTTGGAACACGAAAGCACAATCGCTGCTAGAGGCCAGGGAAAGGATCTGCCTGGACAGGAGGACACAGCGAGCTGCTAAAAACCCTTTGATGCAGCTGCTGTCTTCTTCGAGAGAGCTCACGGCTGTTTCTCACCCCTCGCCATCATTCCAGGGCCAGTAACACACCATGGTGCTCCATGAAAACATACGGACTGGCATAGTGTGGGGCAGGGTAGATGCGGAAGGGAAGGGAAGGGAAGNCAGCATTTCTCTGCAGCTCTCAAGGCAGGAAGGCTGCTTCCAGGACATGGGGGATCCTGGAGGAATCCTGGTAACCCTAACCCTGACAGCCAAACAGGCCATGTGGGGAGGCCAGTGGCCAAGGAGAAACTCCTGGAAATAAATTTTCAAAATCAAAGGTAAGCTCTTATAAGTCCAAGTTTCAGGAGGTAAAGCAAACTCTGAGAGGAGAGCAGGTCTGGAGGCACAGAGGGTAAGCAAAACCACCATGGGTGAGAGCACACGGAGTGGGGAAAGTCAAAGAGGTACAACCCAAGCATGAAAGGACTAATACAGACATGCAAGTAGCTGTGGCTGCCCCGTGCCTGTAAGTGCTCAAGGCCAGGTTGGATGGGGCTTGGAGCAACCTGGATTAGTGGAAGATGTCCCTGCCCATGGCAGGGGGCTGGAACTGGATGAGCTTCAAGGTATCCTCCAACCCAAACCCTTCTGTGATTCTACAGTTGGCATCACCAGGTTTGGAAGAGAATGTGAAACCTTACATGGAGTAGCCCCAATTCAGTCACCCCAATGCAACAGCTGAGCTGTGTGCTGGAAAAATACCCCACCAGCCTGCCAGCCTGCTCTGGCAGAGGCCAGCAGCGTAAGTGGGAAAAAACCATGAGTCATGACTGTTTGCGGAGGGATTTGAGCATAATACACTAAATTCTGACAATCCACTTCCACTGGAGGTGGCCTGTGTTACCCATTCGACTTACTCTGTGCAGGTCTGAACTCAAGTGTCAGACTCCCTCACATCCACCAACATTCACAGTTTATGTGCTGTGTAAGCAAGCACTCTGCATGTTTTTAACCTGCTGCCTGACATCTTCCAAGGTGCCTCTTAGCTCCTGAGCTGTGAGGAAAGTGGAAGAATTGTTCCCCTGGTTGTTCAGGCCACATCCATGCTGGTGGACTGCTTCTCTTCCAAACCCAGAGCTGCTCAGAGAGGCTATCCTGCACTCAGCCCTGCTGATAAACATCTCCACTAACTGGAATTAACCCTGTGATGGTTCCCAGATGTATTCCACACATACAGAAACTCCCACACATCCAGGTGTGTTGGTGTCTCCTTCCAGAGAGAGGGATCTGGGATTTAAGGGCTTTAAAGCTGTTTTGGAAAGAACCATGAGATCTCCTGTCTCCCATGGTTGGCTCAGTGTCGACTGCAGAGGCAATGCTCTGTGACTCAGTGTGCAAACCCAAACAATCCTGGGAGGCCAAAATACACCAAGAAGCAGATAAAAAAAAGCAGTTTTCCAGCTATCTAGTACAGGAAAGCACAGCACACACAAGTCTCCCCCAGTACTTCACTGCCAACGTGAAGAAATCTGGGCTGTTGTATCTGCTCTGAATTCCCAGAGCTGCAGGCCAAATCAAACTCAATAACCAGTAACAAAACTTCCACTGAGACCCAGTCCTGGATAATTTGGCCATTTAGGAGAAAAGATTAAAGGGGACATTTACATGATAAACATCTTTTTATCCTAAAAACCCCAGGTGTCTGTAACTCAAATACACACAGACAGATGCAGGCCCAACATCATATAAACATGGAGCAATGGAAATAAACGTAATTATAAATCATCTCCCTGCTGAAGATGTGTCACAGCTGTTCAGGACCGAGATAAAGTACATGATGGCTAATGGCCAGAGGCCATCATGCTCCAGGAGCCAATGACATGACTCTTCTGGTCACCCTACAAAGCATTCAGGCATCCCTTGAGCCTCAGTCACAACACTCACAGTTATTCTGTGAGAGAAAATGCTTCAAAAAGTACAACATGGGATACCCGCTCCCATAAAGACCCACCTCCTCCACACAGTGCCTTCAATGATCTGATGTTCCAGGTAAGCAAAGCCTGACTCACTAGAGGGATTTTTCATCCAGTCTCTGAATTCTTTAACGAACCCTTGAGCCAAGAAGTGAACAGAATGTGCTGCTGTACCCTCAGTCTACCCCCCAAACTGGCAAGAATTGAAAGGGCTACAGCTGGGAGAGACCTTAAAGCTCATCTTGTTCCTACTCCCTCCCATGGGCAGGAACACCTTCCACTAGACCAATTGCTCTAAGCCCTGTCCAACCTGGCCTTGAACACTTCCAGAGACAGGGATGGGGGAAATCTTGCTCAATGAGCTGTGCTGCTTACAAACAAGGGAGAAGAGACAAGCACAGTCTGGAGGAGGCAGCACTGCGATGAGTCAGAGCCAAGATGAGTGGTGCTGCTTGAAAACAGAGATCACTGCTTGGGGCAATCAAGCCTGACTTAGTTGTTTCTGCATCTCCTCCACCTAAAAAATGAGCTTGAGGAGAGCAGACTCAGCTGCAGCAACTGACATGGAGCTTCCTGCCCCACTGCCATGGCCGTCTGGATCCCTGTGAGAGCAGGAGAGCACCTGGTCAGCTCCAGATCTCATTACCACACAGATTTGGGTGGCTGCCTGCTGTTAGGAATGAGGCTGATAATAGGCATCTGACACATGCTCTGTGTCTCCATGAGTCACAGCTGCACAGCGCTGAGGAAAACACTGCTCCATCATGGCAGTTGAGAAAACTGCTGAAAGCCTGTGCTTTTGGGGTAGCTTATTAAGAAACAAAGCTGGAACACAAAGAATCAATATTATTACTGAATATCAACACAAGTGGGATTGAGGTGGGCATTTTTTATGCCTTTGCTTCTTGCTTCCCTCCAAATGCACAGAACAACCAAGGCTGAGGGAAATTAAACTATCTACATCAATTAAGTGTTATCTTCTGGGTTAGCTAACAGCATGAACGGCTTGGAGGGAAGAGCTGTTTTGCCACATGCTCCAAAGGGGATGCTCTCAGAAGTTAATACGTTCTTTCAGCTCAATGAAGAATTCAGCCTGGTTCCCTGCATTGAACAAGTGGTTAAAGATGAGAAAACTTGTCTGGGAGCTCAGAGGAGCCAGACAGGAGAGGCAAGCCTATAGAAGAGGGGCTGGATCCAGCCTGCGGTTATGCTTTCTTCCCCCAGCAATACAAACATGTGCATTCCAGTGAGGTCTGTCTGGTATACCTGAAAGGCCTGTTCATTCTCAACAGAGCTAAAAATCACTGCTTGGAATAATCACAGAATCTTGGAATGCTTTGGGTTGGGAGAAACCTTAAAGTTCAGCTAGTTCTAACCCCCTCTGCCATAGGCAGGGACACCTTCCACTAGACCAGGTTGCCCCAAGACCCATCCAACCTGCCCTTGAACAGTTCCAGGGATGGGGCAGCCACAGCTGCTCTGGCCAGCCTGTGCCAGGGACTCACTACCCTCACAGGGAAGAATTTTTTCCCAATATTCCATCTAACTCTGCCCTCCATCAGTGAAGCCATCCCCCCTTGTCCTGTGACTCCATGCCCTTGGAGTCCCTCTCCAGCTGCCATGGAGCCCCTTTAGGCACTAGCAGGGGCTTCAAGGTCTGTCCGGAGCCTTCTCCACCGGAGCCTTCTCCAGGTGAACACCCCCAGCTCTCCCAGCCTGTCTCCAGAGCAGAGGGGCTCCAGCCCTTGGAGCATCTCCATGGCCTCCTCTGGGCTCGCTCCAGCAGCTCCACATCCTTCTTATGATGAGGGCCCCAGAGCTAGAATCAGTACTTCAGGTGGGGTCTCATGATCTTCTTGGTACCTCCCATCCTCTCTCACATGGCCATTTTCTACATTTTAGACTAAAAGATTGCATTTCCTAGTCACTATATTCTGATGTTTTCATGTGCAGAGGGCCATGACCAGCTGTCAGCTGAAGAAGGCACTTGGAAAAGGTCAGCACCCCATTTCAAACAAGCCTGAAGCTGTATTAGAAATACCACCACAGCCTCCCCTCTCCTGACTCCCCAGGGGACAGCGCAGGCAGGGGACAGCAGTGTCGGGGGAGGACAGGTCATGTTCCGTGGATGGTGCTGCCCAGCTGGATTGTCACACTCCTACCCTGTAAAGGCTCAATTTGGACTTTACCCCTTGCAGGTGGAGAGAGCACTGAAGGCAAGATTCTGTCTCCTCTGTCAGCTCTGCAGTAGCTCTGGCAATCCTGGGCTGTGGAAGCTTATTGTAAAGAGATTCATGGAATCAGAGAGTGGTTGGGGTGGGAAGCAATTTCTGGAGATCACCTTGTCCAACCTTCTCCTTAAGCAGGTTCACCCACAGCAGGCTGCACAGGATTGTGTCCAAGTGGGGTTTGAATATCCCCAAGGAAGAAGACCCCACAGACTCTCTGGGCAAGCTGTTCCAGTGCTCTGTCACACTCACAGTACAAGGTCCTTGCTCATATAGAGATGGAATTTCCTGTGCACCAGTTTCTCCTGATGCCTTTTGTCCCATTGCTGGGCACCATCGAGCAGAACCTGGTTGATCCTCTGACACTGACAGACAAGGATGAGTTCCCCTCTCAAGTTGTCTTTTCTTGAGGCTGAACAGCCCCAGCTCCCTCAGCCTTTCCTTGTAAGAGGGATGCTCCAGTTCCCTCAACATGTTTGAGGCCGAAACTGCCTGCAGCAGGGCGAGTCAGTAGTTTTCACCATTCATGCTTTTCACACAAGCAAAGGCATGTGCCAAGCAGAGTTAGGCACAAAGCTCTGAACAGTGGGAAGGTTGCCAGCCCCACAGGGAACAGGATGGGAAGGAAAGCTCTGGAGAGCCTTTGCAAAGGGATCTGGACAGGCTGGCTTGATGGGTTGAGGCCACTGTATGAGGTTCAATAAGGTCAAGTGCTGGGTCCTGCACTTGGGTCACCACAACCCTGTGCAGAGCTACAGGATAGGAGCAGGAAAGGCCCTAGGCATGCTGGCTGGCAGCGGCTAAACGTAAGTCAGGTGTGCCCAGTTGGGCAAGAAGGCAAATGGTACCCTGACTCATATCAGCTACAGTGTGGCCAGCAAGCCCAAGGCAGTGACTGTTCCCTTGTACTGGGCACTGATTAGGTACCTCAAATCTTGTGTGCAGTTCTACGTTCTTCATGACCAGAAAGACTTTGAGATGCTGGAGTGTGTCCAGAGAAGAGCAGTGGAGCTGCTGAAGGGTCTGGGGTGAAGGGGCTGATGAGGAGTGGCTGAGGGAGCTGGGGGGACTCAGCCTGGAGAAAAGGAGGCTCAGGGGGGACCTTCTCACTCTGTACAACTCTCTGACAGGAGGGTGTAGTCAGGTGGTGGTCAGGCTGTTCTCACAGGTAACTGGATGAGAGGAAACAGCCTCAAGTTGTGCTACGGGAGGTTTAGGTCGGATGTTTGAGAAAATTTCTTCATGGAAAAGGTCATCAAGCCCTGGTGCAGTGGTGGAGTCCCCATCCCTGAAGGGATTTAAGAGACATGTAGATGTGGCACTTGGAGGCATGGTTTAGTGGTGGCCTTGGCAGTGCTGGGGGAATGGCTGGATTCAAAGACCTCAGAGGGCTTTATCCAACCCAAATGATTCTGTGATTCTGTGACAGAGCACAGAAACAAAGGGAGAAGCTGTAGATGTGCAGCCCAGCAGGATGGCGTACAGCCACCAGCCCTGCCCTGACCAGCTGGAGCACAGAGCATCCCTCTTGCTGTTCTGCCTGACCAGGCTCACAAATCACCCGGACATCCCTAAACAGCAGCTTCCTGCAATTACAAGCAGCAGAACACATGTGCCAATTAGCTGCACACCAATATCCTCTTTGGCCCTTGATCTAGGCCAGATCTCAGCCCTGGGGTGCAGCAGAGCCAGGCTGCTTCATCCAAGATCCTGGAGACTGGATGGAATATTCCCTGGCTGCAGGCCAAGAGGGCTCTCCTCTTCCTCACCTATCCTTCTCTTCCCTTTGCTCCCACCTCCCCAGGTGCCTGTGCTGGGTGGGAAATCTCAGCCAGAGACAGAAACACGTGTGTGGTATACACAGGAGAGCAGCAATGTCTCTTCCCATCCTACACAAGCTGCCAGACTGTCAAAAAATCTGAATTCCATACTGGATGAGGGCAGCACTTGGGAGACCTCTGGGATTCTGAGAGATACGAGGTAGGAGTGCCAGGCTCCGTTCAAGAAGCAGCTCCAAGGTTCTCATACTTCTCTTCCCACTTTATGGGAGACTTGCTTTCCTCCCACAGCCCCAGACCTCGTCCCCAGCACTGGGGGCAGCAATTGGTCTGTGACATGGCACTGCTGCTCAAAAACCATCCTGGGAACCTTTGAGTCCCTTCCTGGAGGTTTGGCCACAGGAAGAACATGCCTCCTGGGGTCCAGTCGCATGCTGAGCCTGAGCAACTGGCTCTTTGTTACCACTTCAGGGAATGTAACGCTGCCAGACGCTCCTGAAAGGTGCCATGGCACCACCCCAATGGGGCAGGCACAGCCAACTGTGACAAAAAGCCTGCTGCCATGGGACAGGAGCTCTGGAGATGCTCCACTCCCTAACAGCTATATCTTTGGTCACCCAACCACTCACTTCCCTGACTTCCTTGGGTGGAGCTCTCTCCTCTGCTCCTTCTGGGACAAAAGGCCCCTGGAGAACTCCTGGCTCAGGCTGAGGAGCCCACAAGGGCTGTTTGTTCAGAGACAGACCCCAACAAATGAGCCTCTGCAGGGTGTCGCTCACAGGGGTACGTCCACATCTGCACAGCACAGCCTAACACTGTCCTCTCTCAGCACAAGAAACTGCGATCCACCTCCTACTCAACAAGTAACGGTGCTCCCCATCTCTCCCCACCCCCTCTGGATCTGAGATGGTGAGATGAGCACCCCATGGGGGCTGGGAGCAGCCAGCCCCTTCATTCCCCATGTGCTGACAGGGCTTTCCTGCCTTCCCAGCCCTTGGCACACTGCTCACCTCTTGACTTCTGAAACGTTATTAATCCTTGCAGCTTCCAGAAGAGCATCCTCTGAAATACAGAAAGAAGGGAGAGGGAGTTAGCCTGGAGGCACACATGTGGACATCCTAACCTGGAATGTGCAGGGGCTGCTGCTGCTCAGAGCTCTCACTGACCACCCCAGTGAGCAAGGGGCTATTCCTGCGAGCAGGTTACCCAAAAACTCCTCACTGTCTTGGTGACTGACCCCAGCCCCCCATCACACGCCCTGCAAACAGGGGGCTGTGGGATGCAGCAGGAATCCCAGGGCACTGGGCACCATCACCCCAGAGTGTCACAGCCTCAGCCAGAGGTTTCCAGACACCACAGCAGTGTTCCTACCACAGAGTCAGAATGACACCCCCTGGCTAGAGAAGGGAAGAGCAGCACCCAGCTCTGGGAGATAAGGGATGGTTTGGGTTGGGAGGGACCTTAAAGCTTATCTCATTCCACCTCTCTGCCATGAGAAGGGACTCCTTCTACTAGACCTGGTTGTTCCAAGCCTTGTCCAACAGGTCCATGAACACTTCCAAGGGATGGGGCAACCACAGCTTCTCTAGGCAACCTTCTCTGGTGCCAGGGCCTCACCAACCCTCACAGGCAAGAATTTCTTCCCAATATTACATCTAACCCTGCCCTCAGGGTTAGAAGAAGCCAGTCAGTGGGAAGCCATTCCCCCTTATCCTGTCTCTCCAGACCCATGTCCAAAGTCTCTCTCTAGCTCTCTTGGGGCCCCTTTACGCACTAAAGCATTAAGGATAACTCCTTCCCTGGAAAGTTTCCCAGGCCAGTGCCAGCAGGCAGGTTCCATTTCCCAAGGAGGGACCCCACATCCTCTTCCAAAGGGCACAGGACCCTCAGTCCTGCATCCCCCCGCCTCCCACCCCAGGGCCGGCCCCAGCAGCGATAGTCACCCTTGGACAGGCGGTCCCGCAGGTAGCAGTAGGCCAGCGCAGCGATGAGGGCAGGCAGCCCTGCTCCCGGGGAGCAGCTCCCAGTGCTGCTCTGATGCCTGCTGGGGTCTCCCGCATGACAGCAGTGCTGCTCTGCACCTGAGGGCCATGGCGTCGGCTCTCTGAGGGATGCCATGAGGCTGGACGATGTTCCTAGCACAAGGCAGCCAGTGCTGGCCAGGCCAGTGGCAAGTGGCTGGGGGGTCTGCAGTGGGGCCAGGCCTGGGACAGGCAGCCCAGGCTTCTCTGCTGTGGGGGTCCCTTTTAGGCCTGGCCCATTAACTACAGGAGAGCCTCCCGGGCCTGGCCCCACTGGTAAAGTGGGGCCTGGCGGAATAGCTAGCAGAGAGCCCGCGGGGACGGGCCCCCTTACCGGGGGTTTCCCCCCTGCTCCCCTCTGTCGCCCCCTGGAGGCCACGATCCGCCATGGCAGCCTCGCTCTTGGAGGCGGTGCGAGATCACGGCGCCCCCTGGCGGCCAATACCGGGAGCAGCCGCGCTCCGGCGGTCCCGGCCCCCTCAGCCACAGCCGCCGCCGCAGTCCCGTAGGTCGCACGTGACGGCAACCACCATGGCCGCGCTCGGAGGAGCCGCGCCAGCCCCTGTGGCAGCGGGCGGAACGCCAGAGAGGCCAGCATAGTCCCCTCGCTCCCCGCGCTGCGCCGCTCGCACCTTACCCCCCCCCGTCGCTGAGGCCGGTGGACCAAGATGGCGGCTGCCGGCCGGCGGAGCTTATGCGGGAGGCGCGCAAGGCATACCGGGAGATATAGTCCCCACCGCGCCCTGCGCCGCGCTTGTCCACCGCCGCGGACTACAACCCCCGGGAGGCGTCACGGCGCGGCTCGCCCGGGGCATGCCGGGTAAACGGCGTCGGCTTCGGGAGCTGCAGGGACGTGGCTGGCAGGCTCCGGCAGGGGGCGCAGCGCAGGGGGGCGGCGGGGGAGCGGTTCGAGACCCGCCCGGGCGCGCGCGTGATACGCAGAGGGGTCACACGCACGTGCACGAACACGCGTGCACGAGCACAGGCGCGCGTGCTCGCACACTCAGGGCTGTGTTTGCACGGTGCGCACACGGGCACGCGCATCAAACCATACACGCGTCACACACACATCAAACACGACACACATCAAACACCACACACCACACACATCGCACACCACACACGCATCACTCACACATCAAACACCACATACATCACATGCACACCACATACACATCACACGGACACCTGCACTCACACATGCATGGACGCACATGGGCGTACACGTACTCAAATGCACATGCGTGTATTCACACACATGGATACACCGGGTGCACTTGCACACATGGGTGTTTCTACATGCACACGTGCAATGCCGCACGTGTGCACACAGGAACTTGTGCACACTTGTGCACACGCATGCTCTCCTGTGTACACACCCCCCCGTGCAACTGTGCACACACATGTGCAGCACTTGTACCCCCAGGCAGGACTTGCACACGTTGTGGTGGTATGAATCCTGGGCATCTGCTGCAGGCCGGGCTGAGAGCAGATGCCTCTGGGGGATGCCTGTGTGGGCACAGGCGCGAGCATGCATGTGTGTGTGAGTGCACGTGTGTGCATGCTCGCCTCCCAAAGTTGCCCATAGCCCTTTCCCACCCCAGGATTTGCCACCAGCAGTTCCCATTCCACCCAGTTCCTCCTGTTTCACCCCAATTTCCCCCATTTTCCCCTATTATCCCAGCAGCTGTTTGCCATCCCACCATCACTCCAGCGCTTCCACAGCGTCCCACAAACTCCTGGGTTAAACAGACCTGCTAAGAAGATGCATTTTAGGGATTTGATTTAAAAAAAAAATTTTTTTTTTAGCAGACTTGGGTTTATTGCCTGAATTATTGATTCCTGGATTTAGCTCCACACGTTGCTGGCAGATGTGGGATGGTGGAGCAGGGATAAGGATTGGGAGCCAGGGAGCTGGGAAAGATCCAGAAGTGTGGGGGAGGGTGTCAGAAATGGGCATTTATGCACCCAAACTGGGACTAGCAGGACTGGGAGTTGTTACAGACAGCCCAGTGCTCCCAGTTCCCCAACCCACTTCCCCTAGCTCCATCGGCTCAGTGTTCCCAGTTCCCCAGCCCAGCTTCCCCAGACTGACTGCTGGCTCCCCTTGCTCAGTTGCTCAGTCCAGTTCTTCCAGCTCTAACAGCCCACTTCCCCCAGGTACCCAGCCCAGCTTCTCCAGCTCCTCCCACCATGCTCCCCAGCCCAGCTCATCAGCTTCTCCAGCCCAGCTCCCCCACTTCTCTCAGCTCCAACAGCCCAGTTCCCCAGTGCAGTTCCCCCCAGCTCCCTAGCCTAGCTCCCTGGCTCCTCCAGCCCAGATACCCCATTGCCCCAGCCTGTCCTCCCTACCCCATGACTCCCATCTGTGTTCCAGATTGGGAATGGCATGTGGTGCCACATGGATGGGCTGGCTGGGAAGGTGGGTACTCCTGCTTCCAGCAACAGGACTGCTGGGGGCTGGGAAGGGCTGTGGTGTGATGGCTTTCACCTTTCCACTTCCCTGGAGACAGGGTGGGAACACCCCAGGCTTCCACAGAAGAGCTGCCAGACAGGGCAGGGAGAGAAGGATGAGGGGAGAGGGTCCCCCTGCACCAGCCACAGCACCCTGTCCCCAGCCATCCACTGTGGATGTTCACTTCCAGTGGGACAGGATGCCAGAGATTCCCTTGGCTCCTTTTCCCAGGTGAGGATGTTGGGAGCAGTGGTGTGGCATGGTGAGCCCTGCAAGGCTAGGTCCCTGTCTCCTCACAGGTGCTGAGTACAGTGACATCCCTGTGCTCCCCCATCCCTCTGGCTATTGCATCCCTGGAAGGGCCTAATCCTGGATAAGGGGCTTGGTACCACATTCCCGCTGCGGAGACAGGCTTTGCTTTGCCAGTCTAGCTACACGCCATGCAGCTCCATCATCATTTACAGTTATTCATGGCAGCTGGAAGAAGGTTCCTCGGTGCTCCCAAGTGGAAAGAAAGAAATCCTGAGTCGGCAGCATTTTCAGAGCTGGATGGGAGCCAGAGCCTGAGCTCTTCCAAAAATAACATCCTAGTCAGCACTGCCAATGGCAGCATGCCCACCTGCTCCTGGCCACGGTACCATGGGGATGCCATGGCAAGGCCCAGCACTGGCACAAAGGATGGATAATGCTTATGTACTGCACGGGTACAGGGCATGGGGTCACAGTGACAGTGTCACATCAGGGTGACCTGCAGCCCCTCTCCAGGCTGCGAGTTTCTGTCCTGCACTTGTGTCCCCTCCTATCCCAACTGGAATCCTGGAATCATTTGGGCTGGAAAAGCCCGCTGAGACCATTGAGTCCAACCACTCCCCCAGTACTGCCAAGGCCACTACTAATCCATGTCCCCAAGTGCCACATCTACGTGTTTTTTTAAACCCCTCTTGAGATGGGGGCTCCACCAGTGCCAGGGCTGGACAACCGGTTTCTGTGAAGAAATTTTCCCACTATCCAACCTAAACCTCCCCTGGTGCACAGTGCAGGTGTCCCTGCGAGTGCCACAACTCTCTGCACCTGTGTCCTCCAGCTGCTCCCGGTCCCCCCACTACCTGGGCTGCTCCCCTCTGCCACGGGCTGCCCTTCCTTCCAGTGCTCCCGGCTTCCCCCTTCCGGTGCTCCCGGTTCCCGCCTGGTCCTCCCGGTTTCAGCCTCGACGTTCCCGGTTTCCCCCCGGCTCCTCCCAGCCGTTTCTCCCGGTATCCCGCCCCACCACCGAAATCCCCCCAACTCCTCCCTCCCGGGGG
>VXAZ01008560.1:151422-210055 GCA_013399875.1 Gymnorhina tibicen
GGGCGGGGTGGGGGTCTGGGTACAGCTGCTGGAGCCCGAGCGCGCCCTCCACAAGATCAAGGTGAGACCTCCCGCCCGGCACACCCTGGTACACGGTGAGACATCCCCACCCACCCTGGGCATCCCCCCGGGACTGGGGTACCCAGCGGCACGGGGGTGGCGCGGGGATCCCGCGGGGGACCTGGAGGCAGGAGGGACCCTGGGGCGATGCTGCACTTTGGGCTTGCAGGGGGGACCGGGGACCCCACAGTGAACGGGGACTGAGGACCCCATAGTGAGTGGGAACTCGGGGCGTGAACCACCACCCAGGGGTGAGCGGGGATCCCAGGGAAGAGTGGGGTCCCTCAGGTGATGCAGCACCTTGGGGCGAGTGGGGACTTGGCCGAGCTGGGCCCCTATGGCAAGCAGGGACCCCAGGACAGGTGGGATTAACTGGCACACCAGGACAAATGGGCATTCTGAGGAGGTGGGGACCCCAGGACAAACACAACTCCAGGGCTGAGCCAGGGACAAGTAGGCACCCCTGAGGACGAAGGGGCTGTGCAGGGGGACAGGGGACTCAGCCAGGGACAAACAGGAACCCCCAGGGTGTGTGGGGCCATGGGTCCTGGGTGCTGCCCATCCCCATTTCACCCACTGGGAACCCACCTCCCATGCTTGCTGCACACCAGGGCTGGGCTGGGGGACTCCTTGGAGCCTGTGGCCACCAGCCTGCTGTCACTGGGGCTGTCCCCCTTGCCGTGAGCTCCCTATGTCCCTACTGCATTTCCCAGTGGGTCCCTTCCTCCTCAGTGCCAGTGTGCTGGCACAGGTAGCTCATCCTGGCTCATCCCTCTGGCAAAGCGGGACACTGGAATTGCAAGGGACAACTTGAGACAGGAGCAGTGTCCAGATGGGGTTACACTGGAGTCTCTGGCTGGTGTCCCTGTCCCTGGTGGCACCTCCATGAAGCTGTCCTGGTGTAGTGTGTGGCATTGCCCTTGCCGCGGTGCTGAGCCCAGGTGGTGGCAGTGGTGGTGACGGTGGCAGCAGTGATGATGCGGCCTGCTCGCACACTGCTCTGCAGCAGCCGTGCGAGCAGCTGGCACCGGCACTGCTGGGGAAACTTGTCCCTGGGGCACTGGCACTGGCCGTGCCTGGCTCTCGCCATGGAACCACTGGGTTGCTTCCACCGTAGCACATTGGAGGGGTTTGGGCTGCCGTGACCCCGGAACAGGTCCCCGTCGTGCCCTTGTGACAGCAGTGAACCCTGGGAGGGGGGGGATGGTGGTTCTCTGGGGTTTAGAGACTCTCTAGTGCCATTTGCACCCTACTCTGTCCCCACAGAGGTGGGAACCTGTGGTGGGTGGGATGTGGACTGTCCATCGCTGTGGTGTCTGGGCATGTTCGCATGGGCATGGCTCTGTGGGACGGTGTATCCTGACTCCCCCCCTTCTCTCTCCCCCCAAGTTCCTCATGTCCCCCGACCCTGCTGCTTGCTCTTGGGGGTTGCATCCCAAAACATCCCCCAGACTGAGGTGACGCTTGGGTGCGTCCCCTGCCTGTCCCACAATCTCAGTGTGCCACGTTGGCAAGGCAGGGACCCAGCCCACTCCAGGATGTCCTGGCACGGCTGCTCCTTCCATGGCACCTAGAGCTGTCTTTTGCCTGCGGGGGTCCCTGAGCCAGGTCCTGCCTCTTTCCACGCCTTCCTGGACGGATCCTGCTTGGAAAGATCCTGCTGGGTGTTCATGTGTTGATTCCACCGGGTATTGGAGACCCTGTGTGGTAACAGTCCTTGTCCCCACCCTGTGGCCACCAGCAGTACCCAGGCCCACTGTCCCACCCAGGATAAGATGCTCCTGCTGAATTTTGAAGGGATGGACACGTGTGGCATTGCTGACGTGGCACGGCAAGGTGCAGCCCAGGGGTTTGCCCCTCACGCTGGGGGTCTCTGTGTGGGTGCTGGGGGTTCTCTGCAGCCTCCCAGGAGCTAGTTTCCCCCTGCATTCCCCCTGGATTCCTCCTGGATTCCTCCTGGATTCCTTGCCTAATTAAGTGGAACCTGAAAGTCTCGCCCTGCTTTGAGGCTGCCGCCCCCTCCTCCCCGCCCCCCTCCATTAGGGATGCAGCTCTCGTCTAACCTGTTTTCTGGAGTCTGGGAACAAGTTGATGCCATGGCTGATTCCTCAGTGGGACATTTGGTGGCCTTGGGACTGGCTACGGGTTGGGGCACTCCAGCCAGGACACCCCATTCTACCCGGTGGGGCAGTGAGTTGGTGCCTGGGAATCTGAGATCTCCGAGGGAAGATGGTTTCCCCTTTAAATGGGCTGCTCCCAAAGGACTGCCAGGAGCTATCCTGTGGGATGCAGTGGAGGGATCTGGGGTGTTGGTGAAGCCATTAGTGTGGCTGAGCTTGGGGACCCCCTTGGTGGCTGCAGTCGTCACCACTCCCCCCAGGCAGGAGTAGGGGGTCTCCCCTTTGGATCTGCTCCTGTCCCACAGTCTTGCACCCATTCTATGTTCCCTTTGGCCCAGCATAACCCCAGCCCTGGGGACTTCATCTCCTCCTCCTCCACCTCCTCTTCCTCCTCCTCACCCCATCAGTCAATATTGACTCAGGGCTGGGGCGTGCAGCTCCAGGCGCTTCCCAGGTGGCACCATCCCCTCTCCTACTTCGACCCCCCTGGCACTCCCTGGGAAGTGAGTCACCTGCAGGGCAGGTCCTGCACTACTGGCTTGACCAGCCTCGCTGCTCTGGGAATAATCCACCTGAGCATGGCGCTGGGCTGGCCTGGGTGCAGGTGGGAGCAGGGGTTCTCCAAGCAAGTCATCCAGGCAGGCTCTCCCCAAAACTGCCCTGCAGGGGTGGGTGTTCCCAGACAAGTTTTTGGATGAATGGAGGAGCTGGAGATGGGCTCTGTGGAGCAGGAATGGGTCTCTGAGATTGAGGATAAGCACTGTGGGATTGGGGGCAGATTCCATCTTTGGGGTTGAGGATGAGCGCTGTGGGGGTGGGGCTGGGGCTGGGCTCTGTGGGGCAAGGTTGGGTTTGAGGATGGGTACTGTGGGGGAACAGGCTCCATGGCTGTGTCCCACCAAGGGGCTGTGTGGGGCTGTGCCCCATTGCTGTGTGCTTCTGTGCCCCTTCCCAGGGCTGGGGGGTCTCCAGTACCATGTGCTAGGGTGACAGGGCCACTCCTAAATCCTGAACTCTGGGGTCTGGGGGACAGGAGGGGCTGGTGCCATCCCTGGGGATAAACAGGAGCCAGTGGCATTCCCAAGGGACAGGTGCTGGCTGCTCTCCCTGCCTCATGCTTGGCTCCAGTGCCCTTGACCTTGGCAGATGGCATCCCTGCTACTGGGGTAGCCACCCTCACCTTCTCCCTTCTCCTTGTCTCCTTGCCTTCCCTGGATCTGGCTGCCGTGGTTACGGAGCAGCTCCCCACTCTGTACACCCCCAACCCCTGCTGTGTGATCTATGCTGCCCCAAGGCACCAGGCACAGCCACACATACTGGCTCCCCTGGCTGCCCTGTGCAGGGATGCCACTTTGGGGGAAGCACAGTGATGGGGGGCAGGTGGGAAAAAGGGTCCTGGGATTCAGCTCCACACTGCCTTGAAGCCCTGCATGCCTCTGCTATGGGGTGGCTCTGGGTGGTAAACTGAGTTGCTGGTTGGGGTCCAGCAACTTGGAGGGGGGTTGCATTGGTATTTTTAAGAATCTGAGAGGAGACACCTCCCTCCGGCTCCCTGGGGCTTCCTACAGCTGCCTTCCCACCTGGGGGTGCCCACAGCCACTCTCACACTTTGGGGTCCCCACTGCCTCCCTCCCCACTGAGGGTCCCCACTGCCATCCTCTCATGAGTTCCGCACAGCCCCCTTCCCACCTAGGGGTCCCAATGGCCACCCTCCCACCATGATGTCCCCTCTGCCACCCTGTTGGGGGTCCCCACAGCTGACCTCCTGCCCAGGGGTCCCCATGGCCACTCTCCCACCCTGGGGGCCCCTGGTTGTTCTCTCATGCCCTCTGCCTTGCAGTGCAGGATGGAGTGCAGGGATGTGCCGGCGGAGACGCTGTACGACGTGCTCCATGACATCGAGTACCGCAAGAAGTGGGACACCAATGTCATCGAGACCTTTGACATCGGGAGGCTGACGGCCAACTCCGATGTGGGCTACTACGCCTGTGAGGAGGGGGCTGGGGGATCTGGGGGGTCCTGGGGGAGAGCTGAACCCCAGGGCTGCTGCCACTCCACACCTGGGTTTGGCATCCGGGGGATCTGTGGTGTCTGGCATTGAAGGGAGGGGCCTGGATACCAGTTTGTGGGGATTTGGAGGGCAGGAGGGGACTCCATGCTTGGAGGTGGGTGTCTCACTCTGGAAGATCCCACCTGCTGCTGTCCCTAGGGAGGTGTCCCAAGCCCCTGAAGAACCGGGACGTGGTCACACTCCGCTCCTGGCTGCCCATGGGCTCTGACTACATCATCATGAACTACTCTGTCAAGCATCCTGTGAGTTTAGCAGGACACCAGGGGTCCTGTGGTGTTGGGCTGGGGCTGGGGCTCACTCAGAGCTTGGGGGGATGGGTTGGAGAGTTGAGGGGCTGCTCTGGGGGGTTGTGACAGCCCTGCTTATGGCTGGTGCCTGCTGTCCCCCACCTGCCCTGCCACTGACTCATGTTCCCGCCTTGTTCCCCACCACAGAAGTACCCCCCACGCAAGGACATGGTGCGGGCGGTCTCCATCCAAACGGGCTACCTGATTGAAGGGACGGGTGCCAAGAGCTGCACCATCACCTACCTGGCGCAGGTGGACCCCAAAGGTAAGAGAGGGACCCCGGCTCTGTGCCCTGGAGCTCAGCACCCCGAAGTCCTTCCCTAATGTCACTGTGTGCCTGGGGAGACTCGGTGGGGTCTCTGGGGAACTCACAAGGGGCTTATTGGGAGCTCAGGGTGGGCTTGGACAGGGGGTCTCATAGGTTCTCAGTGTAGGCTCACTGGGAGCCCAGGGTGGCCTCTATTGGGGCTTAATAGGGGCTTTGGCCTCATTGGGGGCTCAAGAGTAGCTTGGGGGGCTCAGTGGGGGCTCAGGGTGGGCTGGAGAGGCTGAATGGGCACTCACTTAATGTGAGCTTAGGTTGGGCTGAGGGGGCTCAGTGGGGATTCAGTTGGGGCTCTGGGACTTCAGGGCAGGGTCAGTAGGGCTCCAAGAAGTCTCGGGTTGAGCTCAGGGGGATTCGGGGTGGGTTCAGTAGGGCCTCTGGATATGCTCGAGGTGGGCTTGGAAGGGCTCGTCAGCAGGAGCATCGCAGGATGCAGCCAGACCCAGACATGGAGCATGGAACAATGTTCAGGAGGAAACATCTTGGGCCTGTTCTCTTGAAATCTTTCATTTTGGGGATTGAAGAGGGACCCAAAATGCTGAAATCACTGTTTTTGACCTCTGCAAGAGCAGAGAGCAGTGTGGATTGAACCCTGTTCCCTCTCTCCAGCCACATGTCCCTGGTGAGAGTGCCGTGGGGGTCCCATGTGTGGGGGTCCTGGTTTTCAGGCACCTGGGGGATGCTGGGGGTCCCACTCCCAGCCGCCCCTCCCTTCTCTCCAGGTTCTTTACCAAAGTGGGTGGTGAACAAATCCTCCCAGTTCCTGGCCCCCAAGGTGAGTTTGTGGCACTGGGGTGGGTCTGGTGTGGGGGCGAGGGGTCCCTGTGCCCATCTCGCTCTTCCTCCCAGGCTATGAAGAAGATGTACAAGGCATGCCTCAAGTACCCTGAGTGGAAGCAGAAACATGATCCTCACTTCAAGCCCTGGCTGTTTCCGGAGCAGAGCCGACTCCCAGCCCTGGCACTCTCCGAGCTCTCCCTCCAGCATGCGGATTCCCTGGAAAACATTGATGAGAGCTCCCTGGCTGAGACCAAGGAGGACCGTGGCGAGGGCAGTGACGAGGACAGCCTGACCTGATTCCCCCAGGAGCTCCTCTCCTTGTTCCCTGGGCTAGGACAGCCTGACATGACCCCCCCTGGGGGCTCCCTTCCCTGTCCCCCCACTTCCAACATGGTTTGTGTCTCTATCTAACACACCTGTACACATGCACCCCCACTTTGGGTTCGGGGGGACCCCCCCATTGTTGTACCCCTGTCTGGGGACAGCAGGGACATACTGGGTCCCCCAGGGTGGGAAGTTGGGGGTTGTCTGGTCACTTAGCCCTCATGGGACACCAGTGTTGTCCCTATTGGTGGCAAACCCAAAGTGCCCTTCAGCTTTTGGGGGGCCAGAGGAAAAGGGGAGCTCTGTGCCTGCTCCCCAGCCCTGGAGACCCTCCCACTGCACTCCCCTCTGTCCGCCATCCCTGCTTCCCATCTCTGTTATGGTCCAACAGAACTGCCTTCATCCCATGAGACCCCTGCCCCCAGCGGACCCCCAGGGCGTGCTTGGGCACCTGCCTGCGCCTCTGGGCATGCAGAGGGGTTTTGGGGGGTTCCTGGCACCTCCTGGCATGCTGGGAAGGAGGGCCTTTGGTGGTTTTTTGGCATCTCCAAGCATGTAGAGGGGAGGCTTCTAGATGCTTCCAGCATATTAGAGGGGATATTGGGGTCTTACAGCACCTTCAGGCATATGGGAGGAGTTGAGGGGCTCATGGCACCTCCGGATGTGCTGTGGTGGGTGTTTTGGGGGCTCCTGGGATCTCCATTCATGTTGTGGGAGGGGGGGTCTTATGGGCTCTCAGCATCTTCAGGTTTGTTTGGGGGAGGCTTTGGGGTAAGCTCGCACCTCCAGGTGTGCTGGGTGTCTTTGGGGGCTCCCAGCATCTTCAGGCACGTTGAGAGGACTTGGGGGGGCTCCTGGCACCTCCAGATGTTCTGCGGGTCTCTGAAGGTTCCTGCTTCCTCCCCTGCCTTTCCAGGATGGGGACCCTTTCCAAGCTGGGTGCCTGAACCCTTCCTCCACTGGACTTTGAGGCCTTGATGGGGGGTTTAGGAGCTGGTCTTCAGCCATGCTTCTGCCCCCTCCTTTTCTGGGGGTGCACAGGGAGATGGGAGATTTTGTACCTTGTACCGGAGCTGATTATTTAGGAATAAAATAATGAAATCTGGCATGGGAGGGACTCAGCCTCTGTCCCATCTTGGTCCTTTGGGAGCCATCCCTGTCCCCATAGTGTGCTCAGGAAGGGGGGTCTCTGCTCATGATGGGTGCTGGTGGGACCCTCAGGGGTTGTGGGGACCTCCAGGGGGGCTCTGGGCAATGGTGATGCCACCAGAGGGTGATGGAGAAACCCCTAAACTGAATTTGTGCTGGGCACTAATTAGGGATGAGGCTACAAGCCCTTGTAGTGGGTCTTCCCACAGCCCCAGCCAAGCCAGTAACACCAGTACATTTCCCCCAAAAGCACCTCTGGGAGAGAGGAGATAGCAGGTGCTGAACTCTAGGGGCCCTTTGCGGGGGTACATCGTGGCCTCTCCAGGAGGAGAATCCTGGGGAACAGCTGACACTCCCAGGGACTGGGCCCTGTGTGGAGCCCTGGGACTCTTGTCTCCTCCTGGGGTGCACCCAGGGGCAAAACTGCTTGTGCACCCCACTTCAGCCCCACTATTGCTCTGGGCACCCCAAAACCTCAGCAGGCCCCAGCCCTTCTCTGCACCCCAGCAGCGTTTTGGTGGGTGGCGCTGTCCAGCACGTGCCATTCTCTGTGCCTGTGTCTCTGTCAGCTGTGGGGCTGGGGTGGGCACTGGGGACTTGTTTCCCATTTCTCCCGTTAACTTCCAACCCACACACCCTCTTCCGCCCCCCCCCCCCCCCCCCNAGGGTGAAAATGGAGCCGAACTGGAGACAGGACATACTACAGCGGCTCCGAAGCCAGGAGGACATGAGGGGGGCAGGTGATGGGGTAAAGCTCCTTGTGGGGAGGGTTTAGGTCTGTCAGCTCTGAGAGGTACAGCCAGGGACCCAGAGCTGCGGTACCGGAGAGAGAAGATGGCTCCAAAGGGAAGTGGAATATGCTCTGGCACACGTCTGGTGCCGGGGGGTTTGAGCAGAGCCGGGGCTCAGGTAGGATATGTGGAGGGGGCAGTGATCTCGGGGCTGTGCTGGGGACATCCTCTGGTGCTGATATGGGTGATCCCTGAAATGCTGCTGGAAAGGACTACAAGGCTTCAGCCCTTCAGGGATGAGGCTCGGGCATTGCCGGTGGCCCTTGGGGTCTCGGACAGCACTTGGTTGTGTGACACCCCCAAAACTGGGTAAGGCCATGGTACCCTTGTTCTCTACCGAAGGCTCTGGGAGGGTATCCCACTGGGAGGTGATCCCCCTGCATGGATCCGAGGGTCCAGGATAGGAGAGCAGGGGGATGTGATGGGTCTGGAGAGCAGGATGGGATAACGTGGGGAATGTGATGGTTCTGGGGAGTGGGATAGGGGAGCGGGGTGATGTGATGGACTGGGGGAGTGGGAATTCTGGGAGTAGGGGGGATGCAGGCAGTAGAGAAGCTTTTTGGGATATTTCACACTGTCCCCCTGGCTGAGCCCCGCCGAGCACCATACCCTAATTGTGGGGCTGAGCCATGGCCCCTCCTGCCCGTGGCCTCGCGTGGGCGAGGGGCCGAGCGGGGGGGCCCTCCCTCCCCCGGAGCAGGCAGCCAGCGTGTCCCGGTCCCTGAGCGCCGGGATGAAAGGACCATTGTCCCAGGCTGGGCAGCCGTGAGGGCTGGCCATGGGCACCCCACGTCCCCTCTGTGTCCCCAAACCCTCCCACTCTCCTTCTTACCCCCCACCAAGACCTTGGGAATTGTGTGGGGAGGCAAGAACCCCCCACACGACCCATTTATTATTTTTTTGGGGCAAGTCCTGGCAGTCTTCCCCTTGAATCCTGTTTCCATGAGGCAGCCAAAGCTCCGTGCCGGGAACAAGCCTGGGCCTGGCAAGGGGGGCCCTGAGTGCCCCCGCCCCGGGAAGCGCCCCGGCATCCTCTGGGAGCTGCCGCTGCCACCAGACAGAGGTACTGGGTGCTCCAGGGGGGCTGGAGGGGAAATGCCAGCTTGGGGGAGCGGGGGGGGCACTCCACCTCCTCAGCCGCGGTTTCTCTCCTGGGGGAGGTCGTGTTTCTTTCCACGTGCTTCTGTGGGTCCCTGGGCACACAGTGCTGGGGGGCACTGGGGGTACTGGGAGCTGCTGGGGGCGTGGGGGGAGTATGGATTGTTCCGCTGCTCAGCTGCAACCGCGCTGTGCCGCCCCCTCTTTGGGGTACTCATGCCCCGGATTAACCCCAATATACCCCAGCTCAGCCCCAGTACTCCCCAGCCAAATTCCAGTATGCCCCAGCTTGCTCTCAGCACACCTTAGCTCTACCGCAATATGCTCCAGTTCACCCCCAGAACACCCCACCGCAATCCCAGTACATCCCAGCTCAACCCTGGTTCAATTCCAGTATGCTCCAGCTTCCCCCCAGCAGACCCCAGTTCACTCCTGGCAGACTCCAGCTCACCCCCAGCACACCGAAGTTCAATCCCAGCTCAACCCCAGTACACTCCAGTTGAACCCTGGTATTCCCTAGTTGCCCCCCAGCTGCCCAAAGCAGACCCCAACTCATTCCCAGCACAGCCGCGCTGAACCTCAGTATACCCCAGTTCACCTCAGCACATCCCAGCTCAAACTGAGTTCATCCCAGTTTAATCCCAGTACTCCCCAGCTCCCCCCAGCACAACCCAACTCCTCCCCAGTATATTCCAATTCACCCCAGCACATCCCAGCTCAATACCAGTACATCTCAGCTTAACCCCAGTTTAACCCCAGCCTTCCCAGTTCACTTCCAGTATATCCCAGCTTCCCTAAGAAGACCCCAGCTCAGCCCCAGTATAACTCAGCTCAGTCCCAGTCTCCAGGGGGCCCTGGCATTGCTGATAGCTCTCATTCCTGTGCCACTGCAGGGGTCCTACTGCCTGGCTGGGGTGAGGGACATGTTAGGGGATACTGGGGACATGGTGGTGCTGCCGATGCCAGGGGTGAAGCTGGGAAAAGGGGACCCTGAAGGCCCAGCTGGCAGATTTGTTTTCTGCTGGGGCCCTGGCATGTCCCCGTTCATGGCCAAACAACGGCATCAGCTGTGGCTGTGCCAGGGCCCCTGCCAGCAGTGCCCGAGCCACACCAACCACCACCAATAGCACCCAGATGCTGGGTGATGCTGGTAGTGGGCTTCCCTTGCTCTCCTCCTCCTCTTCTTCGCTGCTTCCCAGTCTGTCTGGTGAGGCCTGGAGCTTTACCAGCGCTGTGCAGCTGGAACTGGGATGGCGGTTGCTTTGTCCTCTAGTAATGGCAAGCTGGTTCCATGGGACACCTTCACACTTCTGGGGCCATCGGGTTGGTGTTTGGGGTGCTCAGGGGTTGTACCTGCATGGGGGGTTCCTAGGTCTAGCACCATTGCAGGGGCAGCAATTTTAATTTGTGGATTCAGCCCAAAAAGCCAGTTTTTGGAGGCACAGAGCTGAGTGCTGGAGGTGGGTGGCTGTTCTGGAGTGCTGGGAAGAAGGTGGCAAGGAAAGCTCCTCCAAGAGCTGCTGGTGGTTTTCTGGGGGCACTCCAGCAGTTACTGGGGATGAGTTGTTATGGGCCACAGCCAGGACATCAGGGATGGGGATATTTAGAGCAATATTGAGGATGCGTTTGCTGCCAGAATTTCATAAGCTCCAGAACAGGGTGAGCCCTTGGGATTTTGGGGGTGTCTTGGGGGAGGCAGGGAGTGATGCAGCTCCTGTGGCAGGACTCTGTGGGGGCTTGATGCTTGGGGAAGCTTTGCAGATGGGCCCCCCAAATCTACAGGAGAGCGGGGGGCTGGCTCTGTAGAAAGGCTTTTGTAAAGCAGGGGTGGGTGCATGCGGTTGGTGGTCCCTGTACTTCTGTCCCTGCTGCAGCATCCCCTGGCTCGGCTTGGCTTGTCTGCAGTGCTGTGGTGGCCAGGGGGATCCAGGGGGTGGCCCTGGTATGGTGTGACCCTGCTGTTGCGGACAGGGCCTGTGCATGGGGTAGTGTTGCATCCCAATGAGCATGAAGAGGAGGTGGGAGGGCATCAGGGCTGGAAAAGGGGACACCCCATCCACAGCTGGAGGGGTCACCCCTTCCCCATGAGACTTTCACTTCCCACTTATGGGAAAGTGAAACAGGGGCCCACGTGGTTTCAGTGCTGGATGTTGGGTGATGGGGCTGATTTCCCATGGAGGAAGGAGGTGCCGTGCTTCCCAGGGGGACTCATCAGGGACCCATCCTCTGCAGCTGTTGGCACAGCCCTCCCCCCCAGCATTGCCAGACCCTGGGACACTGGGGCTCCTCTGGGGTGGCTGTGCACGTGGGGTTTGGCTTCCTGACCTAGTTTGCTGGCAGCTTCCATAAAGTGTGTCAGGAGCTGAGAGCATTCCGGCGGAACTCAGTGGGTAGTGACAGCATTGCCAGATGTATTCACCCCTTTTCTGGCTGAATTTGCCCATTTCTTGTCGGATTTACCCCTTTCTTGACTGGATTTGCTCATTTCTGGCTGTATTTGCCCCTTTTCTGGCTAGATCTGCGAGGCAGGCAGCAATGCTTTGGAAGGGAATGCCAGGAAACTCATCTGTTTGTTGGTGCCACAGCCTGGGACATGTTTCACCTTCCCAGGTTTTACTTCCAGAGGGGAAGGGGAATGCAGGTGGGACCTTGGCGAAACAAGGAACCCCCAGTTTTCCTGTCCCCTTGTCCCAGAATTCTCACCCACCTCATCACTGCCTACCTTCCACCTCTATGCACACCCCCATCTCCACACAGAGCCGGCTTGGGGCAGTTCCCATGTCCAGGCACACCCTGGTGTGTGTGTGAGCCTTCAGGCCCCCGAGCAGGGGGCCGGGCAGCCTCTGGCTGCTCCACATGAACCACCTGGAAATGGCAACTCATGGCTGAGGGAGGAGGCTCCAGAGAAGCAATTCCACCCCTGGCTTGTGACTCTGCAAGCCTGAACTCGATCCCTGAACAGCGCCTGGGAGGTTTGAATATCATTTGCAGGTTTTTTTGGCTGAGAAGATCTTGAAAATGCTTCGCCCTCCCAGGAAAGACCTTGGGCACTGCCACGCAGATGGGCACCCGCTGAGGTGGAGTGTGGAGGGTTTGGGTGGGAGGGGATCTGTGGAGTGCTGGGTGCTGTCCTGGGACCCTTTGTTTGCTTTGGGGTATTCGCTGCTTGCTAAGGATTCTGCTTGGGCGGTTTCGGGGTGAGGATGTGGTGCTTTTGATTCCCAGCTGGGCTGGGAATCTGCGGTAGCCCTGGCAGGTCTGTTGGGGACATCAGGTTCACCCCCTGGATCCAGCAGGACATTGGGGACATGGGCCTCATTTGGGCTGGCCATGGCCCCTGGCTGAGGATCTTTCCTTAATTTAGGCAGGAAAGGGTAAAAATTGCTGTGATGTGAGACTGGTTGCCCAGTGCTGCTGGAGCATGGCGGCTGAGGTACCCCTTTCCCACTGGTGGCCAGGCCTGTTCCCACAGGTCTTTCTGCCACCTGACTTTGTCCCCTGTGCCCACGGGAACCCTGGTGGGTAACAGCTTACTGCCCTCTCTGGGATCCACAGGGGTCCTGGGGTGTTGGGACATGGCAGCCACCTGCCTGCTCGTCCCTTTCTGTCCAGTGGCCAGAGTTCGGCTTGTCCTGCTGCCCCATTACGCCCCGTCCTTGGTGCCTGGTTCCTGCCGCAGTACTGGTGAGCTCTCACTTCCCCGAGATCACCCTGCCTGGTTCTTCCTTCCTCTCCTGCTGAAAGCCCTGCCCCGTCCTTCTGTCACCCAGGGCTCAAACGGCCTCAGGATCCGGCCTTCTCATCCCCCATGGCGGCTGTGGTCGGTGCATCACCGCACTGAGGCCTCACAGTTCTGCTGGGGCCTGGGGTGGCTATTGCACCACATCCCAGCTCAGAACTCTGCTCGGCTTTCCGGAAAGTTCCCATTGCTGAGGTGGCGTTTGAGGAAGTCCTGGGGCAGGCAGAGACCCCTTGGCAAACCTCCACCGTGCCAGCTGGACCACAGGCAGGCCGGCCACCTCCTTCTTCTGAGCCGAGGGACCGTGTGCCGGTAATTAGCTCTCTTTGATTAATGAGCCCACAGACCTGGGGAAGGGGAACATGGGGGGCAGGCAGGGTTTGCCTACACTGGAGGAGGAATTGCAGTGGGAACTAGATCCATCAAGTGGGTGCCGGACACCCAGGGCTCCTGTGCTGGATTTTCCTGGCTCCTGGCCACTATCCAGGGCGGCATCAAAGGGACAGGCAGGGAAGAGCTGTGGGATGGCCACCACTTTACCCACTCAGCTTGGGTGCTGAGTGCAGCTCTGTCACTGACATACTGATGGCCCTGGTCACACTGCTTGATCCGCGGCACCTTGTTAGGGGTAACGTTGCTTACCTGCGGGAAACCAGAGCCAGTGAAGGGAGCACGCTTGCCTGTCACTCCCAGTCAGAGCCTATAGCCCCGCCACGGCATACACAGCTCCTTAATCAAACAAGCTCAGCCCTCACTAGTGCCCCACCTGAGGGCTGGGAAACATGGCCCTGAGAGCAGTGGTGGGATGCAGTGGGCAAAGGGTGGGCACACCCCTGCAGCACGGGGGGCTCCTCCCTGTGCCAGGATGCTCAGGTCTGCTGGGGGAAGAGGTGCATCCTAAACCCTCTGTTGAGTTGAAGGCATCTGAGGTGGGCTGGGGTGGCTGTGGGAGCCCCCAGAAAAGCAGCCAGCATCCAAGTTTGGGGGTAGAGGGGATTGCTGAGCCCCTTGGTTCAGAAAAAGGGGACCAGCACCAGGCACCCCCAGATCCTTCATCCCCAGCACTTGGAGAGTGAGGGTGTGTGGGTTTGGGATGGGGCTGAGGGGTCTGGTGCTCATGTATTTTGGCATCCTGGCTTATCCCCCCAGAGCACCAGCGTCACGGTGCTGGGGTGCTGGCAGCCCTTGCCATTCCCTCCTCATGCCACTTGTCCAGCCTTTAAGTCTCTTACAAAACAGCCCCTGTGGTGTTGCCTAATCCTGGGGAGGAATGCGGTGGGTCAGCACTGGGAGGATTTGGGCTTGGCAGGGGCCACAGCCAGGGTTACCCCCTGATCCCCAGCAGCTAGCTGGGTTATGGCATCTCCCTGTGTTGATTTTGCTTCTGGAATATCCTCACCTTGTTTAGCGCTGAGGTTAAATGATTAATGATTGAAGGAGGGAACCTAGCGAGGGCCTGATTAATGATTTACTTGGTGAGGGCAAAGGGCCTGACAGTGCTGGGGAGCTGCCAGCCCAGCACACTGGGGACCCTGTGCTTCCCTTTTTGGAGTTTTGTCCACATCCCTGTCCCCGGTGAGCAGCAAAGAGGGCCCTCAGCCACCCCAGGTAGTGTTGGGACGGTGCCAGTGGTGAGTGCTGGTGCAGCTGTCCCTTCCTGATAGGTCCGTCCCACCACTGCGTCGATGTCCCGGCACAGCACTAGGGATGTTGGCACTGGTGTCGATGGGTGACACTGGTGGTGACTCCTCGGCTCTAGCCAGGAGGGGGGACGTTTGTGGGAACCCCATACTGCTGTCATCGTGTTTCCCTCTTGCTCCTCCATGGTGTTTTGCCTCTGCAGGCAGCGCCCAGCTGGGGTTGAGCCTGCCTGTGTTGGTGTCGCTGGGATCTGGTGACAGCAATGTCACCCAGCACCATCACTTATCCATTTTCAATAACAGATGAGGGCTTTCTAGGTGTGGAGGTGGGAGAGAGAATTTTATTCTGATTCAGGGATTTTTGTGCTGCTGGTTGGGATTTGCTGGGACCAGTGGGAAGGTCTTGGGTACTGCTGGTTTCTTGTGGTGCTGCTGATTTCTCTGGTGCTGCCAGCAAGGAGCCACAGCAGTCAGCCAGCCCTGGGTCCTCTTGCTCCTTCCTTGGACACTTGGTCCTTGGAGCCTGAAGCAAAGCCAAACTGTGCCAGGAAGTGCCAGGAAAGTGGTACTGTGGGCAGATGCTAGCAGCACCACTGGGATGCTGGTGTCTGGAGGTGTAGGGGTCACTGGCTGTGGGGAGCCCATGGTGCCTCAGGCTTGGCAGTGTCCAGTTAGTGCTGGGCCCAGGGTGAGCCTTGCTCAGCTGTGCACTTTGCACTGAAACCGCAAGTGCTGCTGAGGGCTGGGACCTGCCTGAGTCATAGAAAACGTGACTCTGACAGCAGATCAGACCGGCCTATTTACGGCTCCAGGAAATCCTCTGGCTCCTTCTCAGCGGGTCTAAAAAAACCTCCAGCAAACCCAAAATAAGATGGTGCCGGGGTCACTAGCAGTGCTGTGTGTGCCGGCATGACGGGATCTGCCTCCTGCCCGGAGCCTGCCGAGGCCATGATGCTGGTGGGAAAGGCAGGGTATTCCATCTGCTGCTTGTTGGGATAACAGGGATTTGCTCTGCCAACAGCTATGGTGTGGGATGGGTGTTCTGCTGCAGGAGCTGAGGCACCAAACAAGCCCCCATGTCTCAAGCTCTGGGTGCTACAAGGGTACTCTACTAGGTGTGTGCACCAAGGGTGCTGCACAGGTGCTCTGCCAGCACCCCAGGGTGCCATGCTGGAGCAATGCCAAGGACAGACAGGGCTCTGGAGCTGGGAGCAATGCTGTGCTGGGCATATAGTCTGTGAGGAGGGGTTTGGTGTGGTTTAGGCTGGGGGCTCCAGCAGCAGCACCCTGCCACTGCTGTGATGGGGACAGCCCAGAAGAGGGGACAGCCTTCTGGATTCAACTATCCATGTCACTCCATCCTAGCTTGCTGCTATAAACTGGGGAGCTGCATCCTGGAGGGTGACAGCCCTGAGGTGTAGCCAACAACTCCCCTGCCCTTGAATCAGGCATATTCCCTGATTATCCACAATGTGGGACCCCCTTCCCCCACAGCTCTGTCCCCCAGCCCAAATATCACCCCCTGGGACCATGCTGGGGCCCCATGGTGCCTTCACCTCTAAGGGGATGGCCTCTACATTTCAATGCCTATACCAGGACTCTCCAGCATTTCCACACCCCTGGAGCCCCCCAGTTCAGGACTGGGTGATCCTGGGGACACAGCGTGGTTGGAGGCCATAGGAAAACCAAGTGGCTTCACTGGGGATGTTGGTTTTGGGACCCCAGGCTTCAACTGGTGTGTGTTTTGGGACTGATCCTGACCCTGTTGTCTCCATTCCCAGGTCCTGATGTCATCCTGAGCTTCACTGGCAACGGGAGATGCACTGAGTGGCACAGGTTTCTGTGGCCTGTCCCCTGCCATGGAGGAGGAGGGGTCTCTGCCGGTGGCTGCCTGGCTGTCTGCCCTCCACCTTGACCAGTATGTGGAGAGCTTCCAGCGAAGTGAGCTGTGGTCAGTGTGGGACTGCCGGGCTCTGACGGACGAGGGGCTCACTCGCCTTGGGGTGCTGCTGCCTGGCCACCGCCGCCGCATCCTCCTGGGGTTGCAGAAAGCCTTCGCTGAGGCCCCGCTGCCTGCCAAGACTCAGCAGCCCTCTGCCAGTAAACCTGTCCCCATGAAACGCCACATCTTCCGCCTGAGCACTGCAACCGGGCCGGATCATTTGGAGCCCCGGTGCCTGCCACTGCCCGGTGGGACCCCACTGCTGGAGCCGGAGCGGGGTGCAAGCTTCACCCAGCTACCCCCACCCATCCCACCCAGGGTGGGCTGCCGCCCCCCCCTCAAATTCTCGCCATCACTATCAGGGGGCAGCCCCGAGCCCTGCCCTCCATCCTGCAGCCATCTCCCAGCCCTGGAGGACCCCTCACCGCCAGCCCTTGGGGAGAAGCCCCCTGCTGACAGCCAGGCGAGACCCCCACTGCCACCGCTGCCAGCCAAGCGACACCAACTGGAAACCAAGTGCCAGAGCCTGAAGGGCCCTCCACTACCCGACCGCCCCCCCGTGCTCCCCCCCAGGGCTGTGTCCCAGAGGAGGTAAGGGAGTGGGAGGTGCATGGGCTTGGGGATGCCCAAAGGCGGCAAGGTCTGTGTGGGGAGCTGCTGTGATGTGGGTGGAACCCTTGGGGTCACGACACGGGTTGCCTGGGGTACCTACACCCTCCCCAGACCTTAGCACATCTCCTGGGAGTACCCCCACCCCAACGCTCAGCACACTTCCTGGGGGTACCCCCAGCCCCAGCACATCCCATGAGGGTACTAACCCTCCCCCCAACCCCAGAACAACCCCTGGGGGTACCCCCACCCCAGGCCACAGCACATTTCCCAGGGCTACCAGCACCAGGGGGGGACTGAGATATTTATTGTGGCTGTGGCTGGAGTATCCACCCTGATCATCCCAGTCACCCAGGTCACCCCAGCCTGGCATGGGTCCCCGCAACAATGTAGTCCCCTACCTCGCCCCCACCTGCAATGTAGCCAGTGCTGAAGCCTGAGGAACTCTCCACACCAGTGGGTGCAACACAGTGAACCGCAGCACAGAGGGAGCATGGGGCAAAGCTGCTGCCAGCTGTTGTGGCCAGATTACATGGGAGCAGGCTGGAATTTGGGGACAGCAGCGCTTGCAGCCCCCCCTTTGATCCCAACCCCGCCAGTGCACTCCCAAACCCTGCAGAGCACAGGCAGGTGTGGAATGAGGACTGTGAGTGCAGTTTGGAGGGGGCAGAGGAGCTCCAGGGTGCCAGCACCCTCCCAGGATGAGGTGGGGGAATGTCAGCAAGCCTGTGTGGCTCCCCACTGGGGAGTCCTCCCCCGCAACCTCCCCAGGACCCACAGACTTCCCAGCACTCTAAGTGGTATGTTCCTGGAGCTAGGGTGCCTAGCTGGTCCCATGAGGGGGGGTCCTAGGAGTGGGCCTGGGTTTGTCCTGAGTGATGGTGCTGGATGGGACCCCGTGTGTACTCAGGATGAGAATGGGAAGGCTGGTGGCTCGGCTCCCCCTCCAGCTTCCCATCCCTGTGCCCCAGTGGGCTTTTTGTGGTAAGGTGGGTGGCGGTGATCCCTCTGCCCGTGCTCTGACCCCTACCTGGTGCTGATACAGCAGGGAGTGGGCTGGGGTGCTGAGCTAGGAAGGGGGCTCAGGCAGCTGATATGGGGGGCTGGCGTGCCATGGGGTGAGCAGCACCTGTCCCTGGGACTCCTTGGACTCCGGATCAACAGTGTCCATTTTGGCACTCCAGGAACTGTTCCCACCACTGCATTTCTGCACCGAGATAATCACCCAAATCCTCCTGGAGCCGCTCTCCATCCTGCCCTGGCTAGGAGGCTACCTGGGCACGACGAGGCCAATGGCTGCCACTTTGGTGCAAGCTGTGCTGGTTTGGTGCTGGCTGTGCCATGGGTTTGGTACTTGCCGTGCTGGTTTGGTGCCAGCTGTGCCGTGGGTTTAGTGCCGTCCGTGCTGGGTGTTCGGTGCCAGCCGTGCCAGAGTTCTGGTACTGGCCGTGCCGTGGTTTCTTACTGGCCATGCTGAGGATTCGGTGCCAGCCATGCCGCTGCTCCGGCCAGCTCAGGAAGTTTTGCTGCAGCGCAGGAAGTGCCGGGGTGAGAAGCTCCGCTCCCCGCCGGCCTCCCCCAGCCCTCCCCGTGCTGCTGATCGGTCCCACCGGCGTTCCTGTCACCTGCCCAGGTAGGGGGGCACGGCTGGCACAATGCCAGGCGTGCCGCACAGGGGCAGGCGGCGGGGGCCGCAGCGGAGGGATTTTTGGGATGGGATCTAGCGCTGCCGGCGCTACCGGGTGCGAGTCTCGCTCTGCCGGCTCCAGCGGGTGTTTCCTGCCCTGACCTGTGTGCCCACAGGCATTGTTGGTCCCTCAGTTCCTGCTGCCCCGGGGACGGGCGCTCTGCCGCGCAACAGGCGCTGCCCACCCTGGCATGCCACCCCGAAGACTGTGCACCAGAACTCGGGGGCTGGGATTCCCCCCTGGAGCTGCCTCGGGGGATCTGGGGGTGCATTAGGGTCCCTTGGGAGCTGCATGCAGGACCATGGGACTCAGGAGGGGATGGGCCTATGGCCTCACCAGGTGGCTGTGGCTGAACAGCACCCCCAGGACACGAGGGTGCTCCAGTGGCTTGGGGGACTGTGGGGTCACCATGGCAGAGCCCTGGGGGCTGTGCCAATGTGGGACAAGTGGGTGGCCATAGGGCCCTGGCACCTGGTGTGCCATGATGCACACGCAACATATAGATTACATGTATGTGTTGGTGCTTGGCAGTGACAGAAGGGAATATGTATGGGCGTATGTGTGTATAGGTGGGTGTATATGTATATATATATAGTTCTCACATAGTTCTTGATGCTGTAGTGAATATATACAGGAGTATATCTGTGCATCCATATATATGTTTTATGTGTATTATATGGATATATTGAGGAATTCAGGACTAACCAGCTGAACCCCAAAACACACCTCAAAAGTCACTTTGATTGTATGACCAGGAATATATTGGCTATAGGTGGGTCCTTGTTTTGAGACCATTTTAAAAATAAAGAGCTATCATCTCCTAAGAAATTCTTCCTTCTGAGGGTGGTGAGCCCTGGCACAAGCTGCCCAGAGAAGCTGTGGCTGCCCCGTCCCTGGAAGTGTTCAAAGCCGGGTTGGATGGGGCTTAGAATAACCTGGGGTTGTAGGTGTCCCTGCCCATGGCATGAGATAAGCTTTAGAGTCCTTTCCCAACCAAACCATTCCATGATTCTATGACTCTTTGGCCAGTGCCGGTGCCTGGCCATGCGCGGGGATGGAGGAGGTGCTGTGGTGCAGGACAGCTGGCACGGACAAGGAGTGCATTCAGGAGGATGAGGGTATGAGTCACCCTGTGGCAGATGTTGGGTCCTGACTCTGTGTGTGGGGCAGCACGTGCTGGGAGCTTGGGAAGCTACCCACACTGGGGCTCCCTGGAGTGGTGGGTGACTGGCTAAAGTGCCCTGCACTGGGTCGGAGGGAGCTCCACAGCCCCAGGGTGCTTCTGTTGGTCCCAGACGCATCTCCTGCCCCCATGGGGGGACCTGACCTGAGTGCCTGCAGCCAGTGAGCATGAAAGGCCTGGGGGTGGGGGGGGATACTGCTGGGCTGCCCAAGGGCCAACAACAGTAGGGGATGCTGGCCTATGTTGGGGCTGATGGTTGCTCACATCTGGATGATCCTTGCCCATGCTGGGGTGATGCCCACATCAGGGTGCTGTTTGCCCAGGTCTGGATGGTACTTGCCCACATCAGGGTGATGCTTGCTGCATCCAGGCTGGGGCTGGGGCTCTTTGCCAGCAGCTGTGAGGCAGCTGCATTGGTCTGGCTCTGTCTCTGGGTGGGGATGAGCCCCCACCATAACCCCTTGTGGAGGTGGGAGTGCCCACAGGGGAGGGACCTCCGAGCATGAGGGCTGAGGAAGAGCCAGAGCGCCCCTGTATATGCAGACAGCCCAGGAGCAGAGCAAGTGACCTGGGCATTTCTGGGGTGACACCACCCACCCATCTCCCCTCACTTCCGGCTGTGCTGCCGTGGTCCCTGGCGCTTCCTCCTAGCTGCTTGCAGAGCCATATTGTGGTTTCCTCCAGGCCATGTTCACCTCCGGGTTCTCACCATCCCCCCAAACCCTGGGCCACCCCAAGCAGCCCTGTGCCAGGAGGTGATAGGATCATCCCAGCCCTGCTGGGTGTGGGATATCTGAGATACTGCGTCCCACAGGTTGATGGCAGCAACCATGTTCAACACCGGGAGTTCTCTCTCACCAGTTATGGACTTGATGCCCCCCTCCCAATGCCAGCAGCAGGGCTGTGAGCCCCCGAGTTTTGGCCACTGATGGCTCAGAGCTAGACACCCCACAGAAGGTCCCATGATCAGTGGATGCTCATGTCTGCACCGTGATTGTGGGGTGAGGCTGTCAGTGCGGGGGGCACCCCCTCTCCATGCCCAGGGGATGGTCTAGGGATTAGAGCAGCCCCCTGAGCAGCTGGTGGGGGGAGGGGGGTTGTAGAAAGTGATATCCAAGGAAGTGATGACAGAAGACTCCTTTTTGGAGGGCTGGGTGAACTGAGCAGGGGTGGTGGCCTGGCCAGAGGTTTGGCTTTGAGGTGGTGCCTGTGGGAGAGCAGCCCTTTCTGCCCCCCTTAGAAGAGAGGCCTAGATGAGGGACAGCAGATAAGGTGCTTCTCAGATAAGGGACAGCACATAAGGCACTGGTTTGCCACTTCTCTAATGGCAGAGGTGGCACCAGCCAGACTCTGCCTGGAGCAGGACTGGCATCCTTTGGGCATGGCTGCATGGGGGGCTGGGGGTGATGGGGCACCCATGCTACCCCATGGAGCCATGGGGGGGACATGAAGCCCAGGGATGCTACAGCAGTAGATGATGACATGGAGAGCAGGCAGACCAGTGGGGAGGGTGTTTTGGGGAACTGGAGTGTTATTTGTGCCTGAGCTCTGTGGGTGCCCATCCTGCTGGTCCCTGGGATGGTGGGGGTAGGGGCTGGATGGGACTGGGCCTGGGCCAGAAACCATCCTGAGAAGTCCCCATCCAGGAGATGGGGATTGTCCTGGCCTGAGGCTTGTCATCTCACTTCTGGCCATGGGGCTTGTGCTGCAGCTCCCCAACCGCAGCCCAGGGGGCAAACACCATCCTGGGTGGCTGCACAGATGCAGACCCCAGCCAGGCTCTTGCTGGAGGCTTTGGGGCTTGTGCACTGTCACCTCCATGTCTCTGGGTCCCTGAACACCTGGGTGCCCTAGCAGCTCCTGCCTGGTGGTGTTGGGATCAGTGCTGCTGGGCTCTCCTTCCCACACTCCCCTGCCCATGCTCCCCTTCTTCCCTGCCAGCATTCCCTAATGTATGGATGGTTGTGGCTGGTTCCCATGGAAATAGCTGCTGAGAAATGAGGTCAGGCTGACCAAGGGAGAGCCAGCACTCCTGTCCTCCCCTGCTTCCTGCTCCAGCCAGGGAGAAGTTTTCTCTCCAGCTTACCCAAGCTAAGGGAAAGCTCTTGTGCATGAGCCATGGTGCTGGGAGGCACATCCCCAGAAACCATGGGGTTCTGATGGCAGTCTTGGCTATGGAATCATGGAATCACAGCATGGTGTGGATTGGATGGGACCTTAAAGCTCATTTAGTTCCACACCCTCTGCCAGGGGCAGGGACACCTCCCACTAGACCAGGTTGCTCCAAGCCCCATCCAACCCGGCCTTGAACATTTCCAGGCATAGGGCAGTCATAGCTTCTGCTGACAACCTGTGCCACGGCTTCACCACCCTCAGAGGGAAGAACTTCTTCCCAATATCCAATCTAACCAGCTGTTCCTTCTTGTGGCTGTGGTGGGAGGTAGCTGGGGCAAGGATGGGGATGGTGCCAGCATGCAGGTCCCCTGGGCCTCACCTACCTGGTGCTTGGGGTGGAAATTCGGCCCACTACCTTGCACTCTCCCTGGATTCAGGGATGCTCCAAAGGTGCCTTGTATGTTTATACCCTGGAGAAACTTCTTAGTTTCTTGCCCTTGAAAACACCATTACCCCAGAGGTTTCTATTGATGGCCCATCACCTTTGAGTCTCAGGAAGGCAGGAAGCAAGGAACAGGAGGTAGGAGTGGCTGAGCCCAGCTGCTCAGGGGCTCTTTGGGGAGGAGGACAGTCCCCATGGTCCCTCTCCCGACTGGTCAAGGTTTTGGGGCTGGGGGCATGGCTCATTGACTCAGGAGAAGCTCCATTTCCAGGAGTTCTTGCTACCGTAGCAGCCACCCCAGATCTCCAGTGTCCACCCCACTATAAGGAATGGCACAGAGCATCCCTAGGACCCTCATTCTGCTCAGGGAACCCTGTGGCCACCTGCAAACCAGCTAAGGAAGTGGCTCTGCCATTGTTTAGACTGGAGGAAAGAAAACAACCTGCTCTGTGATGTGGCTTCAAGGCTGTGGGCGGCTTGGGGTGTCCCAGAGCCAGATAAGGATCCTGAGCTGTGGAGCACACACAGGAGAGTGAGGCTGGATGCCAGGAAAACATTTCCAGGCTAGAAAAGTAGTCATATAACCCAAGCACAGGAAAGGCTTTGCTGTGGAATCTTAGGAATTGGTTTGTGGGTTTGGGTCTGCTGGGGTTTGGTCCCTTTTGGGGGTCCTCTGTGACCCCCCTGCAGGTGTATCAGGGTTGGGAAGTGGGGCAGGGGCTGGCATAAGGCAGTGCTTGCTCCTCTCTCCCACAGCATCCCTGCCAAAGAGGAGGTCCCCATCACTGAAAGAGCACCCGTTGTCACCCTGTCCCCCCTGTTTCCCCTGCCTCACACGAAGACGTCAGCCCCGACGCCACCAGCACTGCCCTCCAAGGCCACCCTTCCCTTCGTGCCAGAGTTTGGTGAGTACAAGGGGGGCTCCTCCAGTCTTCCCCTGTCACAAATCTTCCGTTGGGATATTTGGCTGCCAATCCATCAGCATCCGTCTCATGGGTGCTGTGCCTTCCTTCCTGTCTGTTTGTTCCTCTGTCGTTGCAGGGGTCCCTTTCTTCTCTATCCCCTTTCTTGCCTTCTGGGCTGGGGGTGCCAGGGGTGCAAGATCTGGGCTGGGGGATTTAGGGTGTGTGAAATCTGAGCTGGGGGCTTCAGGGAAGGGGTGTAAGACCTGGGTTGGGAGTTTCAGGGATGCAAGATGTGGACTGGGGGTTTGGGTGCATCCTCTCCTAGGGCAGAGCAAAGGTTTCTGTGGGTGCTGGAAGCGCCCACACCGACTCACAGAGGAAAAGTGAACGTATCAGGGGGGAGAAATGCAGATGTCCCTGGTTCTGGGGTCCCAGGACCATGCCTTTGCATGCCCCAGCCCCTTCTTCAGGGTGTCCCTGGGGCTCAGCCAACTGCAGGGAGCAATGCTGAGTTGGGGACTCATGCAGGGGTGAAGGTTTGGTCTCAGGGTGCAGACCTCATTGGACTATAATTCAGCTGGAATAGCTCTGCTGGAAGGAAGAGGAAGGGCTGAGCTGTGTCGGGTGCTGGGTACCTCTCAAAGCCAGCAAACCTGCAGGAAGCAGCACTGGTTTAACTGGGATCTGGAGTGTGTTTCAGAAGCTGGGAGAAGCTGTGGACAGGGAGCTTATCTGTTTGTTGAGGGGTGTAGGGAGGAAAGCTGCTCCCACCCTGATGGGTTTGGGATGCAGAGTCTGCAGGGGGATTCTGTGGGTTCTGTGGTGCCTGCACCCCTCAACCCCCTGCAGCCTGGGAGCATCCTCACCTGCTTCCAGGGCCCAAACACCATCATCTGGGTTGGGGTTTTGGGAGGAAACTGCTCCAGATTCTCAGTGGGATTTGGGAGTGGGTGTCTGCCAGGGCCAGGCTGTCTGAGGCCACTTGTTCCCTGTGGGGTTACAATCCTGACCAGGATTCCTGCTGATGTGGGTGCTGGGTGAGGAGGAACCATCTCTCGTTCCCATCATCCTCTGGGATCTCATTTCCATGGTGCACAAGCTCAGGAGCTGATAAGGAATGGAAGAGGAGGGGGAGGGGAATCCACCCTGGAAAACAAGCTGTGGGAAAAGCCCCTGGGAAGCCCCAGCAGCAGGAGCTCCCAGGCAGAGACGCGAGAGCCTGGACGAAGCCATGGTGTTGGGGCTGGTGTCACCAAGTCCTCTTCTGGTGAGGCCAGGAGTGTCATGACACTGCTGGGAGGTGCCACTAGTGGGACTTTGCCCTTTCCCGGCTCTTCCCCAAACTCCTTGACAAAACCCTTTTAGTCACAGGGATGGGGTGGTTATTTGCCAGGGGCAAAGCAAGGGGAGGCCAGCCATGCCTCCATCCTCATCCTCCCTACAGGCTCCAGGGTAGCAGGGGGAATTGGGACCCCTTGCTCCACCCCAGCTGATTCCCAGCATTTCCCTCTCCTTTGTCAGATGACTCAGACTACGAGGACTCGGCGTGGGAGGAGGAATTAGCCAGACCGACGCGGGAGATGGCCAAGGTTGGTCCCACCATGGGGCTGGAGGTGGGCAGGAGCTAGCAGGGTGACTTGCCCTGAGGACAGGTACCAGCCTTGGGATGCTCCAGAGATACTGGTTAGGGCTGGAGGAGCATGTTGACAGTAGCTAGAGAGGGGGTTCTGCCTCACTGAACACCCACTGGGTCTCCCGTGAGGGTTGGAGCCCCAGAGCTGGAACTGGGTCCTTCAGTGTTCTCGGGAAGTACCTACCAGGTCTTTCAGTGGTGCTGGAACTCGAGGGTCCCTGGGGAGCACCCACCAGCTCTCACCCCAGTATCCCCAGGAAGCACTCACTGGGTCCTCTGGGGTCTCCAGGGAGCACCCACAGCTGTGCAGCACTCCGGCACACTCAGGTGCCCAGAGTGTGTGCTAATAGACATCTCCAGCACTGCATCTTGAATGTAATCCCTGGACTGCAAATTTCTATCTGCCTCCCTCGCTCCCTGGAGTGGGAATGGATGGATTTGAGGAGTCCCAGCAGCTGCAGAGCCCCCTGAGCACCTGAAGCCCCCATCTGCCTTTGCTTGGGAACACCAGGGCCAAGGAGGCGATGCCAGATTTCTCGTGAAGCTCCGACATTTTTAGCTGCTATAAATAACCATCCTGGTGTTCAGCTCCTCCCTTGACTGCACTTCCCTCTCTCTGTGAGCCTCAGCATGCCTCTTCCTGGGCACCTTGGCACTGCCGAGCTGGGGATGGGCTGGTGACACGGCATTGTGTCCCCTCTCCTTCCATCCACCCTGCACCCTCACGGTGCAGTGGGGGCACCAAGGAGACCCCACATGTCACCCGTGTGTGTCTCTGCAGGAGGATGCTGAGTCTAGGATGGGGCGACCACGGTCCCTGCGTTTCAACAGCCTCTTCAGTGAAGATGAGTTCGGCGAGGACCACCCTGATGCACCCCCTGCCAAGTATGAGCTTGGCTGCCATGCTGTGTGCAGGGGACATGTGTGTGTGTGGCTGGTGACACGCTGTGTGCATGTATAGGCAAGGGATATGTGTGCATGTACCAGGGGGTGTTTTTGTGTGTGGGGGGGTGTGAGCACAGGCAGAGAGCTCTTGTGCATGGCAGGGCGGGTGAGTGCACAGGTCAGAGCTTCTTGTGTGTGCACAGCTCCACAAGTGCGAGGGAGCACATGTGAATGTGTGTGAGCAGAGAGCAGCTCCGCACGTCACTGGGTTGGGGCTGCAGTCTTGGGGGTGCCCCTATCCCCCCTCCCAGAGCTGGGACTCAGGCCTGGGCTGTCCCTGGGGCTGGGGGACATGCTGGGACCCCACTGAGGGGACTGTCCCCAGTGTCCCCGCTTGCATACAGCTGGCCTGCATTGCCTGTGCCTCAGGGAAGGTCACAGGGAGGCTGAAGCATGCGGGGGAGCCTCAGCCCCTCCCGGGATCAGCCAGCTCTTAACCCCCTCCCTCGGCTCCTCATCCCCAGTGGTGGTAGCAGCTGGAGTGACAGGGACCCCAGCCTGCACCCACCTGCACCTGACGCCTTCCCTGGCAGCAGCCTCGGCCCACTCAGTGACAGCATGGAGGGCACCAGTGCCACCAACCCACTGTCACCCACCATCAGAGCAGGGTGGCTGGACAAGAACCCACCACAGGGGTGAGTGATGTACTGGGGGTCCCTGTGTGACATGGAAGGGTGGTTGTCCCCTCCTTTTCCCACCTGTAATTCCTGCTCATGGGGCTGTACTTTTGCTTTGGTGAAAATCCATCGCTAGGGGTTCCTTCCACTCCCTTCTAACCTGGGATTTAGGTTAGAACCACCCCTTTTTCATGAAAGAGCCTTTTTCAGAGCAGGTGCCACCAGTGGTTGTACTGACTTGGCTGAGGAGAAGGGGAGGCTGCAGCTCGAGCTTCCTCCCAGACCTTGCATCACTGGGAAAACAGCTGCCTTTCCTCTGGGGGAGCCCTGGAATAGTGGTGACCACAAGAGAAGCTGTCAGGGATGAGGTGGGGTGTCTGGGCTGACCCGTGCTTTTGGGATCGTTGGATTTGCTGCAGGAGGAGGTGGTGATAGCCCCTATCCCATGGGATGGCAGCCCCCAATCCTGGGCTCATGGTGGAAAGTCAGAGTGGTGCAGGAATAAAACAGAGGAAGTGCTGGGCATGTGTCTGTGTGCTCCAGGGTGAGTGAGCCAGGGAGTCTTAGGGAGCCCAGTGATCCCCAGGGAGTCCAGTGAACCCAGTGAGCACAACCAGCACAGTGTGCACAGGGCGCCCACTCAAAGAGCCCCTGCACTCCCTGGGAGGCAACGATCAAGCAGGAGATGTGATGTGATGGATATTTGGGGGTTTCTTAATCTGGGCTCCGAGGAAGCCCTGAGGCAGCAGTTCCACCGAGGAGGAGCAGGAAGCTCAGCTGTTTGCAACAGAGCAGCCGTGCTGCCGGGGAAGTGAGAGCAGCTGGAAGGTCCCTGGGAAGCTGCTCCAGCAAACCTTTCCTGAGTAAACAAGCCCTTGAGCAACCACTGTGTCCCTGCCACCACACCAGCCCCCCAGTCCCACCAGCAGGGGGGACCTGGGGGTTCAGTGCTGGTAGGGGGCTGCATGGCAGGGCTTGCTGGAGCTGTGTCGAAAAGGGCTTGGCTTCTCCTGCAGCCCTGATGCTAAAGGGATGGGCTGAAGAGTGTCCTTCCCGGTGGTGCATGGCTGGTCTGCATGCTCAGCTGGGGAGGGCAAAGGAGTCTCTGGTGGGCTCTCTTCCAGTCCCAGGGTCCTGCCTCTCATCCATATCCCCATCCTGACAGAGATGCACAGCTTGTCCCTCTGCTCAGGTCCCAGTGACCCATCCTGGAATGTGTCTCCTGGATTGAACCCTGCCTGGCTGTTAGGGGCAGCCCTTGTTCTCACCTCCATGTTTTAATTGGTACCTGGAGGAAAGCATGAAGTCCCCATTGCTGTCCCGAACAGCAATGAGAGGGCACAGGATCAATGGCTGGGGACTTCAAGGGCTGGCTGGGACAGGCCTCTTACCACTGTGCAGGATAGAGGACTGGGGACATAGCACAGCAAGTAGGGCTGGGGACACGGCACCAGATCGAGGGCTGGGGACACAGGGCACAATGGAGGGCTGGGGACATCAAAGGCTGGGGACATGGCACAGGATGGAGGGTTGGGGACATCGAGAGCTGAGGACACAGGGCAGGATCAATGGCGAGGTAGCCCCAGGCTTCTGGCAACTGGGGCGTGAACACGCAAGCACAATCATCCTGAGTTCAAGGGCATCCCCTCCAATGGGTCCCTCCGGTCCCCTCCCAGGTCCTACATCTACCAGAAGCGCTGGGTGAAGCTTGACGCTGACTACCTCCGCTATTTTGACAGTGAAAAGGTGGGTGGAGAAGATTTGGGATGAGAAGGTGGCAGAGGAGCTGCCCCAGCAGGGCCACCTCCCTCTGGGCATCCCAACTGGGAGACATGGCTGTGCCAGGGAGCAGCCATGGCTGGGTGCTGGGGGAGGCTCAGAGCCTCCTGGACACGGGAGTTGGAGCATTGGGAACCTGAGGCCACAGACATGAGCAGCATGTCTCCTCACTCCCTGACCCAGGATACCTACTCCAAGCGGCTCATTCCCGTCTCCTCCATCTCCCGTGTCGCCAGCGTCGGGGACCAGAAATTTGAGGTTGTCACCAACAACCGCAACTTTGTGTTCCGGGCTGAGAATGATGGTGAGTGACAGGGGTCCCCGTTCCCCAGCTGCTCTCCCTTCCCAGCCCACGGGATGAGTCCCATTGTCTCCTGGGCCCAGGCTGGTCCTAACCCATCTTGCCTCTGGCCCCACAGCGGACCGCAACGAGTGGATACGGACCCTGCAGCAGATTGCAGAGGAGCGGAAGAGCAAAGCTCCAGAGAGGATATTGATGTCCTCAGCCACTGACAGTGCCACTGAGCTAGCTGATAAGAGCGGCTTCCTGGAGCTGCGGGGCTTTAAGCACAAGCTCTTTGTGGTGGTGGCTGGAGACAAAGTGTTCCTTTACAAGAATGCAGAGGTTGGTAGTTGGGGGAGCTGTGGCACTACAGTGGGCCCTGATACTGTTTAAACAGGGACCCCTTACCTTTGCACTTCCAGCCTGAGCAGAGCAGCAGTGAGCCAGGGCACCCAGGCCTGCCACCCCTCAAATGGGGACAGCACAGAAGCCACAGGGTGCTGACCTCGGAGGTGCAGCCCTCCCTCTTTGCTGGCTCTAAGCCTTGGGATCTCCCAGGAGCATCACACCTACTGTAGCTGCTCCAGAGTCTGTGGTACCCTAGGTACCCCCAGGATGAGAGCTGGGTAGGGAAGGGACACAGTTACCCCAGCTCCCAGGCATTGGATCCCATCATCCATCCCCGCCTCATCCGTTGCCCACCCTCCCCCACCAGGACTATCAGTTGGGGATTGGCATCACCTACATTGAGATGAATGTGGGAAACGTCAAGGAGGTGGATCGCCGGGGCTTCGACCTCACCACACCATACAGGATCTTCAGGTGAGCCCAGGGTGAGGAGGGGGTGCTGAGGGTGCTGCCCACCCCGAGCCATGGTATATCTTATCCCCATTCCTGCTGGCAGCTTCTCTGCTGACTCGGAGCAGGAGAAGGAGGAATGGGTGGAGGCCATGCAGCAGTCCATTGCCGAGGCACTCTCAAACTCGGAGGTGGCCGAGAGGATCTGGGCGGTGGAGTCCAACCGCTTCTGTGCCGACTGTGGCTCCCCCAAACCTGACTGGGCCTCCATCAACCTCTGTGTCGTCATCTGCAAGAGATGTGCAGGTACCGGTATCTGGAGGGGCACAAATGGGGATCCCTGGGGACTCCCAGAGCTTTCCCACTCCAAAATGGGTTCCTAATTGCTCATCTCACTGGCAGGGGAACACCGGGGATTGGGCCCTGGCATCACCAAAGTACGGAGCCTGAAGATGGACAGGAAGGTGTGGACTGAGGAGCTGATCGAGGTACTGGCACAGACCAGTCCCAAAAAGCCCTTTTTGGGGGTGAAACCCTGTTTCCTCTATATGGAGGAGCTGCTGGCTGTGGGCTGGGGGGTGCTGGAGCACGGCAGGGCTCTTCCAGGCTGATTCCAGCCCCTTGGGAGGACACCATGGTGTGGCTTGGCTGGGGAGAGGATCCCCAGCAGCCTTTCATTCTGTCCCTGTGGACCCCTGGCACTCAGTTCAGCATGCCGGTGAGGACAAGCGGCACTTATGTGCCTACGCCACAGACAGATGTTGTCTCTTTGTCCATGGGGACACGGCTGTGGAGCGGCCGGAGTGGCTGTGGGGCAATGGCTGCTGGATTGGCGTGGGGCCGAGGGCAGAGCAGTCCCCCGAAGCGGTATGGCCGCCGGCGCGGAGGAATGTGTCGGCGCAGCCAGGGCCGGGAATGGGTAGGCGGGGAGAGCTGGGATTCGTTTCAAGACCTAACCTGGCAGCCATTTCCCGCCGGCAGAGCCTGGCTGGCTCCGTTCTTCCCATCCATCCTGCATCAGATCCTGCATTCCTGCTTGGCGTCCCACCCGCGCAGCCCCCGCCTCCGGCATTGCCTGCTCCCCGAGCTCCCAAACGCTTCCAGATGCTGCCTGCGGCTGCTCCCTTTCCCCTCCCCTCTCTGGGAACGCTGCCTGAAACCACCCCAGCATCCCCGGGGCCCCAGCTCGCACCGTCCTTCCTCGACCCTCGTATGCACCCGTTCCACCCCTAAGAACTTCGGGGTGCTGGCAGTCTCCTGTGGGTGTTGAGGTGATGTGGGTCTCCCTGAGACAGGGCTAAACCTCTTAATGGCATTGCTCAGTGTGGGTAGTGGGATGTCAAGGGGCCACTAAAAGCACTTTGAATCTGTCCCCATGGATGCTGAGCACCACCCCACCTCCCACATCTGGGTGCTTGCTTTCCAGATGTGATTTTCCGGGGCAGGAAGGGGAGTTGGCAGCTACGGGGGCTGTCAGAAGCTGCATGCCTGCAGTGGGTGGGTGCACCTGCACCCTACCCACCCACACTCCCCACTCCCCCTACACCACCCATGCTCTTCCTGCACCCCACTATTCTCCTGGGCAGCATCCTGCCCCCAGCAAAGCCCCCCCACATGCCCCAGCAGTATTGTCACATTGGCCTCTCCTTGTCCTTGTCCCCACAGCTCTTCCAGCAGTTTGGCAACATGATGGCCAACCAGTTTTGGGCTGCAAATGTGCCTCCCAGTGAGGCCATTGGCCCCACCAGCGGCAGCCAGGAGAGGAGGCGCTTCCTCATCGCCAAATACCGGGAGGGCAAGTACCGCCACTACCACCCACTCTTTGGCAACCAGGAGGAGCTTGACAGGGTCAGTGGCCCCCAGGGATGGGCACCCACTTGGGGGTTCTGTGTGGGTGCAAAGTGGTGCTGAGCTGGGGTTCTGAGGCTCTTTTGGGAGTGAAGTCTGTGCCCAAGCAGACTGCCCACCATCCCTGCCTGTATCCCTGCCTGTATCCCTGCCTGTATCCTCCCAGCCCCTGTTGCACACCCTATGTCCTTACTGTGCACCCCAAGCCAAAGCCTGGGGTCTCCAGGAGGAAAGAGCCAGCTGTGGGGACAGGGTAATGTCTCTGTGATGGGGCATAACCAGCTTCATGCCCAGGCTGGAGAGCCTTGTCCAAGATGGGATCTGCCTACCACAGCCAGGCAACTTCTCCCTGGCTTGGAAATTGTTTTGGGGTCAAACTCTGGGCTGGATGGGGCTTAGGGGAGCTGGTGCCGGGGGCACACTCCAGTTGAAGCAGCTTGAAATCCCTCCTCAGGAGTACCTGGCCAGTAGCCCTGATCACCAGTCATGGCACCCATTCCCTGTGCTGGCTGCTGGCAGGGTGCCAGACTAGAGTGTCACGCAGGGAATGTCACACAGGGAATGCCATCCTGGCACTCTGGCTGCTGACCTTTGCCTCCCGCTTTGCCATGGCTTTGCCCCTGCCATGGCTTCTCCAGTGTTTGCACAAGCGGTGGGGGTACACGGGGGGCCCAGCCGGCCAAGGGAATTCGCATGTGGGCTTGTTTGTTTTCCTACTCTGGCTCGGCTGGCCCGCCCCGCTGCCGTATGACTTCACCCCGGCTCCTTAAGGGAGGGATTCGCTGCCGGCTCCAAACTTTTTCTCCCAGTTTGAGCCTCCTTTGTTCTGAGCAGGCGGCTGGGAGGCGGCCGGGAGGCAGCCGGGGGTCCGTCAGCTCACTGCGCTCACCCGGATCCTTTTGCTGGGGCTCTCCTCCTCCTCCTCCTCGGTGGGAGCCTTCAGCTTTACTGCTGGCTTCCTGGCTCTGCTGCAGGCTCTGTGTGCGGCCGTCACCACCAGTGACCTGGCAGAGACACAGGCTCTGCTCTTCTGTGGGGCATCAGTGATCTGTGACACTGGGGACCCCCAGTGCCCAACACCCCTGGCCCTGGCTGAGAGAAGTGGGCAGCGGCTGCAGATGGAGTTCCTGCTCCACAACAAAACCTCAGGTAAGGGCTGACCTCCTTGAAGCTCCACCATGGGCTCACACCCACTAACAACATTCCTGGAGTTGCTGCTAGGGTGTTCTGGGGGACACAGCTGTGTTTTCAGCTGGTCCCAGCTCTGTGTCCTGCCCAGCAGCTTCCTGGTAGGAGGCTCTCCATCTACTGGCACTGTCGAGGGTCTGTGCACCCCGCGAGAGGGAAGAGAGGCTTTGGGGTACCCCCTGTGCCCCTGGGGGCTAAATCCCAGCTGGGAGCACAGATCTGGAGCCCAGCTGGGGATGCAGGCTGGTGTTGCAGGCACCGGAACAGACAGGAGAGAGTATTCCCACACCATCCTGGCACGCTGGGGGCATTCCAGGCAGCTTCAAGGGACATTCCCCTTTCAGATGGGCAGCTCCCACCTCCAGCATGCCCCTGGGGTGGGAGGGCTGACCCCCTAATGACCCGTCCCATTCTGCTGGATGTGTGCCCCTGCTCCTGAACTCAACTCCAGGAGAGCTGACGGCTCCCATGGGATCTGCACCCTAATTCAGGGTGAACCTCTGGCCTCAGGCGGGTGGGCAGGACCACTTGGGCAGGTGGAACGGAAGTGTGGGGGTCTGGCCAGCGCCTGCCAGAGCCATCACCTCCCTCCCCGCCTCGGCAGCCGAGTCTGTCCTGCGGAAGTTGGAATTTGCCCAGGTTTGGGGCTGGCCCAGCTCTTCCTGACATGTCAGCACTAAAGGTGTCTGGGAGAGCTGCAAGGCCTCCCAGCCACCCCAGTGAGCCAGAGAAATGCAAAGCTTGGGCTCATACTGCTGGTGCCAGCAATCTCCAGTGTCCTGGGATTGCTGGGGTGTATGAGCCCAGCACTGCGTGAAGCAGGGCTGGACTTGGGGAGCAGGGATCTGCCTCATTCTGGATTCTCCATCTGTAGAGCTCCAGGCATCCTACACTATGACCTGAGTGTGATTTAGGGGTGTCCCTGCATCCTCTCTCTGCTTCATCCCAGAGGGAGTGGGGGTTGCCTCTTGCTGGCAAGGTAGGGAAACTGAGGCAGGGGACATGACTGTGGTCAGATGAAGAGGCAGTGACAGAGCCCTGGGGTGTTATTTCAGCTGCAGGACTGTGATGCTATGCCCTGCACCTCCTGCAGAGCAGCAGGGACTTGGGACAGCCTGGAAGGGACCTCAGTGGTGGGGGAGCTTGGTCCCCACCTCCCCCCATTGTTCCCATCCTGTCCCAGCTCAGCGCTTAGGGAGGGGTTTCGGGAAGGACTCAGGATGTGGGATGACTCCCAGGCAGCCCTGGATTTGGGGACCAGCACTGCTCCTTGCACCCCAGCTGTGCTGTGGTGGGAGCTCGGGGTGCAGCCTGTGGGATGCTCCTTGTGCCGAAATGGGGGAAACCCAGCTGTCTCGTGGGGCTGGAGGAGGAGGGCAGCTCCCCATGACAGACCGGTCTTCCTGCTTGCAGAGCCGCCACGCCTGGAGATGGTGGGCAGTGAGGAGAAGTCCTACTCTGTGCACCTGCCCTCCATTACCCACAATGGCTTCCTCTACAAGACCCCCTCCATGGCCAAGCCCATCAGTGAGCGGAAGGGCCCAGAAGGTACCTGTGTGAGACAGGGAAAAGGGAGCTGGGAGATTCCCGAGAGGGGAAATTGCACCCTCCCCTGTTTTCTCAGGCATAGAAAAGGTGGTGGGGAAGTGCAGCATCACCTGGTGGCCTGGTTTGATGGGGGGTCACATCAGATGGGCACCCAGTAGGTGCTGCTGGAGTGCTCAGGCTGGTTTGGTGGGTGCCGTGGGGCGGGCCAGAGTTCGGGGGGGCTGCTCAGTGCTCTCCTGTGCCGTGCAGAGTTCAGCCGGCGGTGGTGCACGCTGCAGGATGGTGTGCTCAGCTACTATGAGAACGACCGCAACGCTGTGCCCAACGGTGAAATCAGGGTGGAGGAAATCGTCTGCTTAGTGAACAACCCACTCCATGCCCATGGGTAAGGCTGTACTCCCCTAGAGCACCCCAACAGCCCCTCCGCTCCTGCAGGGCCTGGCACAGCTGCAATGGCACCCACAAGGGGTGGCAGGAGGGGACTGTAGTCCCCAACCCCACCAACGGCCCCTGAATCAACAGCTTTGCAAGGATTCTGTGTAAATAATTTGCAGCCCCTTTGGAGCATCTTTCCAATCCTTTTGTAACACCTTTGCAACCTCTTTGCAGCTGCTTTGTAATCCCTCTGGAACCCCAGTCCAACTCCTTTGTAACCATTTTGTGGCTCCTGTGCAGTCCTTGTGTCCCCTGTTGGAATGCATCTGGCAGCACAGGGATGCTGGAGTGCCCGGGGCCATGGTGGGGGCATCCCATGTTAGATCAGTCATTGTCAGAGCCATCAGCAACCATGCAGCAGGATGCTCCCACCCCTGGAACACCCTTAATACCCACTCAGCTCTATCCCACCCCTGTGGGCACCCAGGCTCCCCTTTTCCTCCCTCCTGAAGGATCGAGAGCACGTTTGAGGTGTACACCGAGGCAGATCGACTCTACCTCTTCGGGCTGGAGAGCCCTGACTCTGCTCGAGAATGGCTCAAGTGTATTGCCAAGGTGGGATGTAGGGGCCTGGGGTGGCCCTGGGTGCTGGTGGCAACTGGACGCAGTGGTGCTGATGGATTCGTCTCCTCCCTGGCTCAGTCATTTGTCCACCCCTGTGCCGAGGAGCTGCTGGCACTGGACTTTGAGCGGCTTGGCCGACTGCATTACAAGGGGGGTCTCACCCTGGAGCGTGCCCAGGAGGGCTGGTTTGCCCTGGTTGGCTCTGCGCTCCATGTCTGCTCTGAGGATGGCCATCGGCAGGAGCCTCTCCAGCTGCGCAAGCTGCAGGAGCTCTGTGAGTGCCCCTGCCCTGCTGGCAGGACCCCCTGGCTGGGAGGGAGGCCATGCCCCGCAAATTCTGCTCTAGGGTGCACCTAGCTTTTGGTGGGAGTCTGGTGGGTATTGCTCCTATGGAGCTCAGTGTCCCTTGAATGAGAGGGAATGCAGCTGCTATTTTTCCTCTTCATCCTCTTCCCCCTCTCCATCCTCTTCCCCATCCCTGCTTCTCCCATTTGTACTGGAGCTAGACCTGTTTGCAGAGCCTCCCGCAGCATGTGGGTCTAGGGGAGCTGGGGTACCCCATATTCCCATAGGTGATGGGCTCCCTGCCTTCCTTTCCAGCTATCCAGGGGGACCATGAGGTTCTGGTGCTGGTGGAGAGGCGGAGGTAAGAGGGTGGGAGAGAGGGGCCCCCCCCCAGCCAAATACCCCTCCTTGTTCTGAAGTGTCTTTACCCTTCCTGCCATGACTCTAGACCCCAAAATTGAGTTGGTATCACCTGCAGGCCCCCAGGGCCAGCCTTCCTGGGGGTTGCAGACATGCAGTGGGTTGTGGGGGAAAACCTAGCCCCCTGCTGAGCCCAGGTGTGCTGGCAGGACACTGTACATCCAAGGGGAGCGGAAGCTAGATTTCCTGGGCTGGGTCCATGCCATCCAGAAGGCTGCGGGCAGCTCGGGAGACACCTTGTCGGAGCAGCAGCTGACAGAATCGGACGTCCCACTGCTGGTGGACCGCTGCATTGACTACATCACCCAGTGCGGTATGGGTCAAGTCCTGGGATGCTGGCGGGGACTGGAGCGTGGCATTTGGGTCACCCCACTGGTGTGGCGTGGCAGGCTGAGAACCTGACGTGCTTGTGATACGTTTCCCTCCCTCCCTGAACATCTGCTCCAACTCTGTGGGAGGGCTCCATCTGCAGCAGGGTTTTGGCTCCAGTCACAGGAACACCTGTGGGATGGGATACTCTTTGGCACCTGGCGGTGTTTGATGGGGAGCTGGTGGGCCAGGAGTGGGGTATGTCTCCTGCAGAGGGGATCTCATCCCCACTGGCTCCGTCATCACAGGGCTGACGTCTGAGGGAATCTACCGCAAGAGCGGGCAGAATTCCAAGACCACCAGCCTTCTGGAGGTGCTGCAACGGGATGCGCGCCGCGTCCGCCTGAAAGAGGGCGAGCACCAGGTGGACGATGTGGCCAACACCCTCAAACGCTTCTTCCGTGACCTTGGGGATGGGCTCTTCACTCGGCGGTGGGCCCCAGACTGGCTCTGGGCCACGGGTGAGCCCTGGGGGCTGATTCGGGGTGGCAGGAGGAAGGGCTTGGGCTACCCAGTTCTTTGCATCCCATTTGTCCCCTTCATGGGTTGGAGAAACATGTCTGGGCTCCACATGTTCCCCTGTGCTGGGGTCTCAAGTGGTGGATGGAGAGTGGAGTGTGTTCATGCTGCCCCTGCGCAGACTTGTGCTCTGGCAAGGGTAGGGCTGAGCCAGGGGAGACAGCCAGATCCCCCTGCCCTTCCCTTCTGGATCCGGTCACTGGACACTGGGAATAGATGCACCCAGCAGAAAAACAGACACAGGCTATGGCTCCATGGAGCTGGGATACTCTAGCCTTGTGATGCTCTAGCCCTGGGGTGCTCTGGCCCCATGATGCTGAGATGCTTCAGTCCCATTATGCTGAAATACTCTGTTTCCATGAATCTGGAGAGATCTAGCCCTGCAGAGCTGGGATGCTGTGGCCCCATGGAGCTGGGGTGCCCTGGCCTCACAGGTCTGGGATGCTCCAGCCCCATAAAGTAGGTGTGCTCTCACCCCATGGACCTGGGATTTTCCAGCCCAAGGGTGCTCTGGCAACTTTGAACTGGCAGGTTCCAGCCCCATGGAGCTGAGATGCTCTTTTGTCATTTAGCTAGGATGCTCCAGCCCCATGGAGCTGGGTTGCCCGGTCCCATGATTCTGGGATGCTTCAACCTCAGCATGCTCTGGCTCTGCAGACCTGGGATGCTCTCTGGCCTCATGGGTTTGGGATGCTCCATCCCCATGGTGGGACAGGAGAGGGGAAGTGGAGTCTGCAGAGGGAATGGTGTGGCCCTGAGCCTTAATCTGTGCTTTGTGCTCCTCTCTGTTTGTTCTCTCCCTCTGGCAGCGCTGGAGGATGAGGAGGCAAAGGTTGGCAAGTACCGGCAGCTCCTGGCTGCTCTCCCTCCAGTGAACCGGGCCACGCTGAAGGCGCTCATCAATCACCTCTTCCGGTATGGCATTGACCCATTGGGCTTCAATCTCTCCACTGTGGGAGGCTCTGGGATGTGGGAGAGCCCTCATCCTTTGGCTCATGTCCCCAGCAAGGAAAGGAGAGGAGTTTGGGGTCGAGCTGTGCCTGATGCCAAGCATCATGTCCTGCATGGGGGTTGAAGGGAGGGGTCCCAGAGGGGCTCTGGGGCAGGAATCTTGACAGAGTTCCCCACAGGGTCCAGTGCTTCTCTGGGGAGAACCAGATGAACACACACAATCTGGCCATTGTCTTTGGGCCCACGCTCTTCCAGACGGATGGGAAGGACTACAAGGCAGGACGTGTGGTGGAGGACCTCATCAGCCACTATGTGGAGATCTTTAACGTACGTTCGCCCCTGGGTTGCAAGTGTGTGGACATTCACAGGGAATGCAGAGGTGGAAGGAGGAGGAAGTCGGGTCTGCTCTGTCTGCAGACATCTTGCTTTGGAGACAAGGGGAGAGAGGACCATGTCTTTTCAAACCCTGGAAACCTGAAGCCCAGAGCCACAATGGTCTGGTCAGCCCCGATGACTTCTCTTCCCCGGCAGGTCAATGACCAAGAGATGAAGAAGCAGCAGGACGAAATCACAGCCATCATGAAGATGCGGGAGGCATCATCCAGCGGAACACAGGTGGGTTCTGGACATGGGGACCTCTTCTCCTGAGGCCCCCAGTGTCTACTGTAGCATCTCCTGGACATGCCCTGGGCAAGGGATGTCCACACTGGTCGGGGGGATTTTGCCCACACATGGGAAGCTGTGGATTGAAGCACTTTACTGTTGCCCTCCAGCAAGCTGGGGACTTCATCTGCACTGTCTACCTGGAGGAGAAGAAGACAGAGACAGAGCAGCATGTCAAGGTGAGCGGTTGGGCAGAGGGTGCAGAGGGTGAAGAGGGGACAGGGGCCCCCTGGTTGTCTGTCCAAGCCTCTGTAGTGGCATGGGGACTCATGCTGAGCTGGCACTTCTGTGGTGTGAGGATGGAAGGGCCCTGGACACTGATTGATGGAGACTTGCCCCCTCCCTCTCAGATCCCAGCCACGATGACAGCGGAAGAGCTCACCTTTGAGATCCTGGACCGGCGGAAAATTGTTGTGAAGGAGAAGGACTACTGGAGCTGCTTCGAAGTGAATGAGAGGGAAGAGGCAGGTTGGTGCAGGGGCATGAGGGTGGTGATGAGAGGGAGAGAGATGGAGATGGGGATGATGTTAGAGATGGAGATGGGGATGCAGATGGGGATGAAGTTAGAGATGGGAATGAAGTGGGGATGAGGATGGAAAAAGTGATGGACATGGTGGTGCAGATGGAGTAAGGATGGGTATGGGGATGGAGATGCAGATGGAGATGGGAATGGATTTAGGGATGGGTATGAGAAATCTCCCCTTGTGATTGCACCATAGAGCAATCTGGGATGGGCTCCAGGTGATCAGGGGAGGACAGCTGCTCACTGCATCCATCTTGCACATGGCCAAGTACTGCAGGTGGGCTGGAGTTTGGGCCAGGATGTCTGTCGGTATCCTTAGAAATTCAAGTGCCTTTGAAGCTTCATGGGGGGAGGTGTCCAGGTTCTCCAGCCACCAAAGTGAGCAGCCCTATGCTGCCCGTAGGCAGCAGCAAGGGAGAGATCAACAGGAGCAGGATGAGACCCTGGTCCTGCCTGCTGGTGCCTTGAGCTCCTGCTGCCAGTGGGTGGGGGTCAGTCTCTTCTAGATAATAAGTGATAGGACAAGAGGAAATGGCCTCAAGTTATGCCAGGGGAGGTTTAGGTTGGATATTTGAGAAAATTCCTTTGACGAAAGAGTTGTCCAGCCCTGGCACAGGCTGCCCAGGGCAGTGGTGGAGTCACCATCCCTAGAGGGATTGACAAGACATGTAGATGTGGCACTTGGGGACATAGTTTAGTGGCAAGACCATGGCAGGCCCTCAGGACACAAGTGTGACACTCTCTGGATGGGAGCTGGCCCAGGGGACACTGCCTGAGACCTGCCTGTCCCCTGGCTGACAGAGCGGCCCTTGCATTACTCGGAGAAAGTTCTGCCCATCCTGCACTGCCTGGGGACAGAGAGTTACCTGGTGGTGAAGAAGCAGATGTCCATGGAGAATATGCTCATCTACCTTGGTGAGAGGCAGGGGCCATGGTCTGGGCAGGGAGAGAAGGAAGGGGATGGGATGGGATAGGATGGGTTGGGATGGGGATTGGACATGGATGGGGATGCAGAGTGGAGGAGAGGGGATGGAGAACGGGATGGGAATGGAGAAGAGGATGGGATAGGATGGGATGGGATCCATGCAAGTAGGCACCCTCTCAGTTAGAATGTGACTTGGAGCCCCCTGATACGGTGTCATGGCCAAATGCTGTGCCCGGTGCAGTGGGGAAGCTGGTCCTGCCTGCCCTGCCTGGCCTGGGAGTTGAGGGGTAGTGCCAGGGCTCCGCAGCAGCTGGAGGGCTGCTGTGATGGGGGCGAGGGTCTGGCTGCACCCTCCTTGGGGGGCCTGACCCCCTTGGGGGGCCAGAGCTGCTCAGGCATGTGCCTCCAGCCAGCAGAGTGGGTGACTGCAAGCATGGCATGATGAAATTCCGGGAGGAGAGGAACCTGCTGGGGCTTGGGCTGAGCACTGGCTTCCACGATCGCTACTTTATCCTCAACCACTCCTGGCTGCGCCTCTACAAGGAAGTGCGGGTGAGCCTTGCCTCCCACCCTTCCCCTTCCCCTTCCCCTTCCCCTTCCCCTTCTCCTTCCCCAGCCCTGCCCTGCCACACTGTGACTGGGGGGATTCCCTGAGGACATGGGACACATGTGGGCTGGCATTGCTCAGGCAGTGCAGGCAGCAATGGGGTTGCCAGGGCACAGGCAGTGCAGGCAGCCATGGGCAGTGTGGGCAATGCCAGAGCTGGCTCCAGAAGTGCTGTCACCCAGACCTGGAGCAGATCCTGGAGCTCCTGGTCAGTGGCAGGGCTGAGGGGGGACATGCTGACATACTGGCTGTGCAGGGACAGCCACTCCCTGCCCCCCCCCCATTCCTGCTTGCCCTGATCTGACACTGCACCCTGGCACATCACCATTCCATCCCTATGCCCTGGCACAGGGGGGCTGCAGGGAGGGGTCCCCCACCTCTGCTTTAACCCCTCTCCTCTGTTGAACAGAGCCTGAGGCAGCGGAGCCCCCCTTTGGAGAGCGTGAGTAGGGAGGGGAACGGGGGGCTTAGCTGGGGTGCAGGGGCTCCCATGCCCTCTGCCCTTACAAGTCTGCCCAGGGCTGACCTCAGATCCAATCCAGGGTCAGTCCCAAATCCAATCCCGCAGCACACATGTGCCAATCACCGGAACTGTCCCCGGTGCTACCATCTCTCCCCATTAGCCCCCAGCATTATTTGGCCCCTCTGGCTTGGAGATCCTGCTGTCCTTCACTCCAGGCAGCTGGAGCAGGGTCTGGGGAAGGGACCATAAAGGACAGGGATGGGCTGAGCTGCTTCCCCATCCCGCGGGCATTGGATCAGGCTCTTGTAAGTCAACATTGCTTGCATATGAACATGGATGGAGGGTCCCCAGGGTCCCCAGTGTGGCACCTGCTTCTGGGTCATGGCGAGGCACAGCCAGCACTGGAAGGGTCCTCATGCTGTGCCGTGATGGCGGTGGGACATTTAGGAATGTGTGCTGGGTAGAGTGGGTCTGGGTCCACTACTGCCATGGCTGTGGCCATGATGCTGAGGAGGGGTGTGTGGTGGGATCCCCATGGGGGATTTCTAGTGCCAGGCTCTCCAGACTCTGTCACAATGTGCCAGTGCTGGTCCCAGCTCTGAAGGCAACTGGCACTGTCTAGGGGGAACAGGCCACCTGTGTCCCTTTCCTGCTACCTGTGCCCCTTGCTGTAGGTGACAGACACATGCTCTGTTCCATGCTGGGCTTCGCCCTCCTCCCTGTCACCACATCACTACAGCTTTTCCTCCCTGCTGGGGGGCGGACCCTATCCCAGCATCGGAGGGGACTGTGGTGGGTGGGGACAGGTCTGGCAGCCACCAACCCAGTGCCGGTTCCCTGTTTTCCCAGAGTCACAAGCCGGAGAAGGAATGGCCTGTCCGAAACCTTAAGGTCTACCTGGGCGTTAAAAAGAAACTTCGACCCCCGACGTGGTGAGCAGCCTGTGGGGCCGAAGAACGAGGATAGGAGTGGAGATGGGCACAGGGAAAAGGACAGGGACAGTTTCGCTCGCTGGACCCGTCCCCTGCTGGCCAGGCCTCCCGCCACCAGGTGTCAGAGCAGCTCTGTAGGATGCTGCTGCAGCCCGGTCCAACCAGCAGGGTCTGGGCTGTCCTTGGCACTGTCCCAGCCCTGTCCACAGCCCTGTACTCGGTGCTGTCCCTGCCCTGCCTTGTCTTTCTCCCCAGCCCTGTTCCTGGCACTGTCCCCGGGGGTGTTTGTGGGGCTGGGGGGATTTGCAGAACTGGGAGAGGGTTTGTGGGGCTGGAGGGGGCAGTTGCAGGGACAGTGGGGGGGGTTTGCAGGGATGGGGGTTGGCAGGGATGAGAGGGGTTTGCTGGGGTACTTGGCCAGCAGAGCACGGCAGCGTGGGCTGTTGGGATTCATATTTTCACTCCCCTCTTCCAGCTGGGGCTTTACAGTATTCTACGAAAACGAGAAGCACGAGAAGCAGCAATGGTGAGGGAAGGCGATACGGGATACTAAACTTTTCCCTGGGACAGACGGACATGTGGCAGCTCTCTAGAGCCTTTACCATGGCAGGGGGAGATGGGGAATCATAGAAATCTTGAAATGGTTTGGATGGGAAGTGACCTTGAAGATGATCCAGTGGCACCCTCCTGACACTGGCAGGGACATTATATGTGTGGGGACAGCCTGGCTGAGCACCCATGGCCCCATACAGGTTCCCCCTGGGGCCTGTGGCTGTCCCCTGCAGTCCCCTGGGGTCTCATGCATAGCAACAGCTGAGGTCTCTGAACCAGGTGGGTGTCCCCAGAGTGGGCAGAGGGGACATCCTACTTGCCTCCACCACCTCCTCTGGCTGCTGACACTGTTTCCACAGGTACCTGTGCTGTGACACCCAGGCTGATCTGCGGGAGTGGTTTGCCACCTTCCTCCAGGTGCAGGTAGGGAGTGGGCCAGATGATTGCTCCCTGTAAAAGTGGGGCACCCCATGGGGGACAGTCCCAGAGGGATGCTTGGCCAGCAGAAACCCTTTGGGGTATCCAAGCATCCCTAAACACCAACACCCCAGAGCAAAAGAGAGGTCCTGCTTTTGGTGAGTCTCCGGTCTCCATGACTGTCCCCTCTGTCTGCAGAATGGGGGTGCCCTGTGGCCCTCGGAGCGTCCCAAGATGCGAGCGGCACGGCCGCAGCAGGATACCAGGTTGGGTAACATCTCCCTCATCCCGCTGAGGGGCAATGAGAGCGAGATGAGGAACAGTGTGGCTGCTTTTGCTACTGACCCCCTAACTGTGAGTGATCCAGGAGCACTGGGTGGCCCTCCATGCGGGGCTGCATCCCCCCTGCATCACATGATGGGAGGGTCCTGGTCTCCAAACCTGGGTGGGGGATATCCTGGCTCCCATTCCTGCTCCCATTCCTTATGTACTGCATCATCTCCAGTGATGGATCTGGGGGGGCTAGCTGATCCTTTGGGGGCTGGTGGGGTCTCCTGGGTCCAGGAGGGTCCCAAACCATGTGATGCAAGAAGAGGGGATGCTGCCATACTCCTGATTTTTCCTCTAACATGGGTGGATTTTCTGTCCTGGTCACAGATCAGCTCTCCATCCTGCTATCTGTCTGCAACAGCTGTCCTGCCTGGGGGCTGTCACCCATCGGGTGTCCCCCAACCATGCGGGTGCTGGTGCTGGAGTCTTGCCCAGCCACGGGGCTGGCAGTGGGACAGGGATGATCCCACCGCCTCCAAGCCAGTTGCTTGGGCCCTCGTTGCTGTTATAAACCAGGGGACAGGGCCATGCCAGGGGAATACCCCACTGGCATCGGTTGGGCATCACCCAGTGGGTGCCCAGGGATGCCCCAAGGGCAGAGAGCAGCGTCTTTGCTGCCGTGGAACCCCTGCACAAGCTCAGGTTTATAACGGGAGGCAGCAGGGAAGCCTCCAGGGGCTTTGCTGTGGTCTGTGCTTCGCAGTGTACATGTGGTAGTGTGGTCTGGTACAGGGGACCAGCACACCAGGGCTCCCAGGGGACAGTGGGTGAGTGTCCCCCACCACAGGGCCAGCATGGGAAGGGGTGCTGGGACCGTAGTGACCCTGGGGGGCCATGGTTTCTCTTGCTGGAGGTTTTCCCTGTGTCCCTCTGGGTGCCATGCTGCCAGCAATGCCTAGACACAGAGGAGGAGGAGGCTGAGGACGAAAGGTGATCTGTCTGCCCTTTGTCCCCAGCTCCTGCGGAACGTCTGAGCTGGAGAACTGACATGCCAGTGAGTTTCCCCCCTGCCTGCACCTCCTGTCCTGATCCGGTGGCAGTGGGAGCCAATGGCTCTGTCTGTCCTATTGCCATCCTGGCTTGGGGACATGGCACATGTCGCCAAAGGTGGGAAGGGGTTGAAAGTGCCTGCTCTGTCCCCTTCACTGACACTTTGCTCTCCACTTGTGCCACAGGTTCATCTCCAAGTGGGGCAGCCCTTGGGGTCCTGTGCCAGCCCCGCACCCCAGTACCTGCCAGGGGTCCTGCTGCCTCGGGAGCCTCCACTGGGCCCTCTCACCTTCGACTGCAGGGATCAAGGGCAGCCAGGAGGGGAAATGGCAACAAGGCCACCCCCCCACCTCGCCCCAGCAGAGCTGGGCTTGGGAGCCATTGCCAGACAGCCCATGGGGTGTCAGCCCCCCGACTCTGTGCCCCAGCTGCCTTTGGCCACCGCTTCTTTTCCCAGCGCCGGGAGGAGAAGCAGAGCCTGGCTGGGAGCTGCAGTCAAGGGCTTTTACGTTTCCTCTTCCATCCCCTATTTTTAAGTCTTTCTCCGCTAAAATGATAAGGCAGGTGGGAGCTGCCCTTCCTGTGCAATGCCGGACCAGCCCTTCTCATGGGATGCATGCCTGGCCCCAGGCACTGGCATCACCATACTCCCATCACTCCTGGGGAAGGGTCCCCTCCATGCTGGGTAGGGCAGGATGACAAAAGCCTCAGTATTCACCCAAAACTGGGAAAGGGGTGCCCCTGGTCTCTGTCCTCCATCCACCAGGGTGGAGATGGCAGGAGCAGCCCCTGCGTCCCACTGCTGCCTCCTGATGATATTAAAGGTCTTAAGAAACGAAGTGGGAGTGTTCAGGTCTCTGCCAGCTGCATAGGGCAGGGGACACTGGGAGCTGGCACCCTGGAAGAGCAGAGGGACCAGCAGGTCCTGGATGCACCTGCTGGGTGGTTGCCAGAGAATGGTGCCATGGAGAAGGCAGTGAGCTGCCCTTTTGGGGACAGAGCAGTGGCACCCCAGTCCAACAATCCTCTGCTGGGATTGCTGTCTTGCCAGTGCAGCCAGGACACTGTGCCAGTGCCAGAGTTGGGGTCTGTGCTGGACTGCCACTGTGGGTCACCAGGACTGGGTGCGAGCTACCAAGAAACACGTGTGCAGGTGCGTTTCAGGGCCCCTGCAGTGTGAGGCACAATGGGCATTTCAAAGCCAGAGGCTGGGAGCTGTCTCCTCGAATCATAGCAGCCATGGTAACTCCCCCCCTCCACAGCCCATGGCTGATGCTGTGCACTGCTGCTGCCTGCCAGTGCTTGTGACCTTGGAACTTGCCATGGAAACCCGTTGAGCTTCACCTCACAGCCATCGTGGTGGGGAACATCCTTGGAGCTCAGCCTGAGTGGCAGAAGGTAGCTGGGCCTCTGCTTTCCCTTGTTTCCAGGGATGTGGAATTAACCCCTGCAGATGTGGTGGTGCAGGGGTGATGGGAGACAGGCACGCTGGTCCCCAAGGATGCAGGGATGGAGGGATGCAGGGGGTTGGGTGTAACTGCAGGGCTGGGAGCATCACTCCCTGCTGAGTTGTCTGCGACAGCCCTGGGTGGGGGTGTCCCACCGCCCCCTCCTCGCGCTGAGCCGCCGCAGGGGCTGTCGGTGAGTCATGCGTGGGAGCAGGAGGGCTGTCAATCACCTGCAGGCGCTGCCGGGGTGCGGGATGGTGGCAACGGTGCTGGCGGTGTCACCTGCAGCGCTGGAATGGGTGGAGGAGCCACCAAGAGGGAAACAGAGGGGAGGCACCTGTGTCCCCACTGCCCCCTGAAAACAGCACCCCGCCAAGCCTCAACTACACCAGTGTGTGGCTCAGGCCCCTCATTGTGGCAGGGTGAGGACCCAGGTGTTGGGAAGAGGGGAAGAGCCTTCACCACCCTTGGTTTCATGACCTCTCTCCCCTTCTGCTGTGCCAGGCTGCCCCATAGGGCTTCTGGTGCCTAGGACTCTGTGGGCCGGGAGCAGATGCCTGGCACCAAACTCCAGGGATGTGCCAAGAAATACCATTAGTGCTCAGCTTTTTTAGATACTCATCCATCCACTCATCCATCCATCCATCCATCTGCTCATCCATTCATCCATCCCCTCATCCATCCATCCCTCCCTTTCTCCGTTCATCCTTCCCCACCTCCATCTCTTCTCCATTCCACCACCATTCCCTCAATCCACCCCTTCCTTCAAGTAGCCTACCTGTCTCTCTGGCCATGCAACTGTCCCTCTTATCCTCCTTCCCACTCACCACCAGGACATCCAACCACTTCATCTTGCCCTGCTCCCAAACAAACTCTGTGACTCCCAACCAGCCAAGCTTCCAGCCAGAGCTGGGTCTGTCCTCCCTGCACCCCGCAACAGACTGAGGGCAGAGTATGGGTGCAGCAGAGGATGCTGGGGCCCCTTCTGGATCCCATGAACGTGAGATTTGGGGTTCCGTTCATCTGTAACTGTGTTCTTTGGAGAACGGGATTGAGAGGGAGCTGCTGGTGGCCCACGAGGGAATCTGGGAGTGGGCAGGAGGGACGCAAGGGTGGTGCTGGGAACCCCTGGATCCCATAAGCATGAGGTTTGGGGTTCCCCTCACCTTCAACACTGTTTTCTGGGGGCAGAGAGGGACAGTGAGCTGCTGACAGCCCATCTGAGGGTAGCCAGGATGCAGTGGTGATACTGGGGACTCCCTGCCCGGATGTCCTTGAGCCCAGTGAAGGCAGGAGGGGCCAAGACACTCTGGAGCACCAGCACCACTGCTGCACTGAGCTGGTACAGCGTTGCCCTGTGGAGGGATGGATCCAGCCAGGAGCCTGTCACTCCAGAGCGGGATGGATGGGGCCTCTCTCCAGCTCTCGCTATTCATAGTGCTGCGGAGGCGAGTGCCATGTGACACCCCACATCAGCAAGTGATTAATTGCAGAGACATTTACAAACAACTTAATAAACTGGCATTGGTGGGGGTTGGGCACATGAGGGTGTCTTCTGGCTCCTCCACAGCCACAGGCTGGGACTCAGCTGGGACCTGGCTGGGACCTGGCTGGGACCTACAGTCTCTGCCTGGAGTGCCGGAGCCCTTGGCACATGGCAGAACCATCACTGTCCCTGTCCTTGCCTGTGGTCTGGTGGTGGTGGGGGCATCAGTGACCTTGTGTGCCAGACACATGGATTAGTTGAATGCCAGGCTTGAGTCATGGTCATGGTGCCACCAAGGACAATGCTGCCGTTCCTGAATGCTGCAATTCCTGAGGTGCTGCCTGCCCTGAGTGCTGCCAGTCCTAGTATTGTGTCTTGTGGTGGTGACACCTGACATTCAGCGTCCTCATCTCGGGTACCCTGAGGAGGAGCCAGGTGGTGGGTGGACAGCGTGGCATGATGCCACAGTATGGGTTGTCTCCATGGGTTCTCCCCTGCATCCCGCACCCACGGTAGCTCAGCCCACCACTCTGCATCCCACTGAGTGGCTTCTACCCCTGCACTCCCCCTCCCCCCTCAGTAATGAACTCAGCAGATTATCAGGTCCTGGGTTATTAGAGAGCAGCCACACTCCAGCAGACTTTAAACCAGTCATTATTCCATCAACAGCTCCATTAAACTGTCACTGGCTTTTTCCAGCCTTTCTCCCATTATTTTTCTCTTTTCCTTGTTCCTGCCTTTTCTCCATCTATGCTTTTTTTATCAGAGCATGTGGCTGCCAACACACTCAGAATGCTCCCAAGGGGTTCACCACATCCCTCTGCTATCAGTTTACCCATCCAGAAAATGGGATCGGGCTGGAGAAAGATTTGAGGAAATCTACCACTCCCCAAACTGACACAGGAACCCCCCTCCCCCCACCTCATTCCACTTTCAGCCTGTCCCAGTGACGGAAAGGGACTCCAGATGTTGGGGAAGGGAGAGAAGAGCCCATGGGAGGGTTTTAAAAGCAGAAAGTGAAGGGGCAGAGGAAAGGCCCAGCTGCTTGAAGCCTTTTATCCTTCCCAGTGCTCTCCCCCCTCCTCCTGCTCTGCCCACTCCCTGGCAGCCGCCCACTCGCCACTAGGCTTAAGAAGAAAAATAAAGGAAATTTAAATAGCTAGATTAATGTCGGGCTGGTATGGGGGGAGGAAAGGCTGCAGAGGTGGGTTGTGCCCAGGAGGGTCCCATGGGATGGGGAATCTTGCCTCTCCCAACTCCAGTGGGGCGCTGGCAAGGCCAGGGACTCAATGCCATGTGCAGGTGGTAGGTGTTGGGAGCTCACTGTCTTGGGGGAACGGAGAAGGTGTTTAGGAAGGGATGTTTGCCCTTGGCTTTGCATGGCCAGAGCTGGGCAAGGAGACATGACTACACCAAGATGGTGATGGGTGGCAGAGGTGAGGGCCAGATTGGGATTTTCCCGTCAGGGGACCTTCGCAGTGGGCACAAGGACCAGTGGGCACAGCCAGCTGCCAACTCTCTGACCAGCAGAGGCCAATGGTGTCACTGCATCCCGGAGCACGTGGGTCTGGCACCTGAACAAGGATGCCCTGGCTGATGGCTGTTTATCCATCACTGTTGCGGCACTGGCTCTGATGAGGAGATGGGTTTGTCTTTCTCCATTAAGTACATGTTAATTTGCATTTATTTAAAAACAACAGAGCTTTCAATCTCTTTGTTAACATTGGAGCAGCAATGCTCCTGGGTTGTCAGCCCAGAGACATCCCTGATGCGTCCCTGTCCGGGCCTGGGCATGGAGCCCAGCTAGGATCCCCCGGGGCTAGGATCCCCAGGGAGATGTGTGCAACGTGGGACAGGCAGATACATAGAATTGCTGAGTTGTCAGCATCCTGGCTGCTGCATGTCCCCTGGGTGACAATCCTGCTCCCCTCTGTACTCCAAGACTTCTTGGGCTGGGGAGAAACAGGGATGAGCTTTTCAGCGATGGTGGGGGGACTTAGTGTCCCCCTGGGCTGTAGAAGGGTCACAGAAGGGATCTGAAGCATCTCTGGAGCCTCCCTGGAGCATCCCTGGAGCATCCTTCCCCAGGTGGAGGCTCAGTGCTGCTCCCTGAGCTACAGACAAAACTCCAGCCATTTCTTCTGCAGGTTAAGGCAATGAAATCCCTGTGGAATCAACCTTTTGGAGCCGCATGGCTTAATGACCACAGTGCTCCAAACAGTGACATGGATGTGCCACATGTCATGCAGGCTGGGCACCCATCCCCTAGCCAGTCCTGCACTCAGATGCACCAGACATGGGTGCAGCTGCAGAGGAGCAGGCACAGCTCTGCCCAACTACTCATGGACGACATCTGTCTCCAGCTCACCAGGACTCCAAAATCTCTGTTTCCCCTTGATCCACCTGCTGGGAGATTCCCAAGGAGCCCATGCTCGGCTGTGACTCCCATATGTGTGTATGAGCACCTGTTATGCTTTCAGTGACATGGCGTGCCTGGATCTGCAATTCCATGCATGACCATGCATCCAAACATACGCACACACGCTCAGGTGCACACACGTGTATTTATCCCACCTGAATACGTACCCAGGTGAGTAGCAGCTCCATGGACATGTGGCCCTGAACCCCCTGAACAATGTCACCCCACTTCCATGTGGGCTGCCACTGAAATAGCAATGAGCTTTGGCTGATTGAAGACGAGGAAGATGGCAAACCTCAGTCTTGAGTGTTCATGGAGGTCAGGCCTTGAATCAAAGGAAAAATAATAAAATAAAGAAAAAATATCAAAATAGAGAAACGAATAACAAAATAAAGAAAAATAATGAAACAAAGGGAAGCAATAAAATAAGGGGAAAATAATAAAAAGTAAAGGTAAACTTAAAAAAATCCCTGAGATTTTATATACAAAAAATACAGGGAAAAAAAGCTCTTTGAGGAGAATCACTTCAAATTGGCTATTTATCGGTGCAGCATCCCGCCGGGAGGTTTCCATGGCTACCTGGCAGCCAGCAGCCGGGGCGGCAGCATGCCAGCCCCATGTGCCTTGCCGCGTGTCCCTGCGGTCCCCCCGGCCATGAACCTTTGTGCCACACTGGCGGCGCCTGATGCTGCCGGTGTTGAGTGAACACCATTGCCCTCAGCCCCGCCATGAGGTGCTGCCCTTGAAGGCCAGATCCTGAGAGCTGGTACCCACCCGGGGGGATGCCCAAGGGACTAGAGGCTGGCACTGAAGGCACGGTGGGAAGGGGGCGTCCTTGCAGAGCCCCCTGTGCAGGTCAGGAGCAGAGCTGAGCCCCCACCTGGGAGGGAGGGATGCCTCAAGGCACTTCTGCTGCCCAGAGGAGCACTGAGTTCCCCCTTTACCCCTGGAAACCTCATCGCTGCTTCTCCCCACCCCAAGAAGCCCTGGAACATGGTGGGGAGCGGGGCTGTCATCCAGAGGACATGCTATCACCACCCTGGAGAAGCTGAGCCCTCTCCTTCCTGCCCACCAGCTGTGGTTTGAGGCAGATGGTTGGGAAACCTTTGGGAAGAGTCTTTCAGAGCCTCGTGCCATCCCTTGGGGTTGCTGCTGCTGGGTTTTGAAGGATAATGTGCAGGAGCATACCCAGGTTGGCGCTTGCATAGATCCCTTCCATGACCCCGAGGACCATCTCAAAGGCAGCCTCTCTCCATGGAACCCCCATTCCCCCTTCTGGGTGCACCCATGGGCCATGACAAGGGGACACTGATTGACCCTGACCCCTACTGAAGGTGCAGAGAAACTTCTCATCTGCCCCATAACTGTTGGAAGGCAGAACACTGGGACACCTCTTCCCAGGAACATGGAGCTCCATCCTGCTCTTCCTGTGTCACCAAGGCTGCCTGGTTCCTGCCCTGTCCTCTGTCCCCCACCTCATCTGCCACCCACCCCAGGAGCATGGGAGTGTTGGCTGCAGAGAAAAAGCCCCTCCACTCCTCCTGTCATCTCCAAAGCAGGGGTGGACCCCTGCCTCTGGGTGATGGGAAGGGGGAAGAGGGGATTTTGGACTTCTGGGTTCAGTCTGCACCCCAGTGCCACCCCAGGACTGGATGCCTTGGTGCCCCCATGCCCTCTTCCACAGGCAGCAATGTGAGAGCTGGGAAGGGCTCAGGAGTGGCAACAAGGATCTCCAAAACCTTGAGCATCTTTGGAATGAGGAACCAGTGGAGGGGGACAGGTCTGGGTCCTTGGTGTAGGGGATGGCACCTGGACCGTGGTACCTGGTAGAGCCCTGAGAGCATCCTTATGACTCCTGACAGTTCCCAGTACCAGGGTCTGATGCTGCAGCCCTGCTTAAATCCCTGTTTCCCACTGCCTGTGTGCCGAGCGTACTCCCCAGTACAGCCCAGGTATGGATGCTGCCACTCGGAGAATGGCACCACAGGGACATTTTCCCATACTTTGGTCTTGGGGACACATCAGACTATGGGAGGAAGGAAATGTTTGAGGGGAAATGAAAACTGAGGTTGGAAGGTGGGGGCAGAGGGTCTCCCCATGCCCCTTACTGTCCATGAGCACCTCGTTCCCCTGGCTCAGCACTGGGGAAGGTCACCCGCCTGATGTCCTGAGTGCGATACAGCCAGCGGGTCCCTGTCCCCTCCTGCACCCAGCTGACAGATATGACCAGGCAGGGGACACTGGGAGAGGCTGGACGGCAAGTTCACTGACGAGTGCTGGATGGGGCTGCAGGAGCTGGCACCAGCCGCCCTCCTGCTGCCCTGTCAATCCCAGGGGCCTGCAGGCTGAGGGGGCTGTGGGTGGGGGGACTATAGGCTGGGGGGCTGCTGAGACCAGCTGGTGACGGTGTGAAACAACCCTGGAGAAGGTGGCTGACTCAGATCTCTTCCTCTCCCTCCTCCCTTCCCCTTCCCCTTCCCCTTCCCCTTCGAGTGCTANTCCCTTTCCCCTCTCCCCTTCACCTTCTTTCCCCTTCTTTGCCCTTTTTCCCCCTTATCCCTTCCCCTTTTCCCTTTTTTCTTCCCCTTTCCCTTCTTTCCTTTTCACCATCCTTCCCTTTCCTCTTCTTTCTCCTTCCCATCCCATTTCCAAAGCCAAGGAAAGCCCTTGCCTCCTCAGGCTACCCGAGCCCCTTCCTGTGGTGTTCAGAAGCTCCATCCCAGCTCCAGCACCTTTCCAACCAGCAGCACCAAACCTGGATGGCTCCAGCATGGGATGGGCTGCCACTGGTGATAGCATTGCCCCAGTGTGGGCTGTGGGATGTAGTGGGAATGCTGCACCCCAACAGCCCCCAAACGGCTCACTGGGACACCCATCCCCGTCCCAAAATACACATGGGGTGTTTCTCCCTGTTCTGCCCCCATCACGGGTGAGCTGTTGGATCTGCGGACATGGGGAATAATTTTCTGGATCACTGTGAATTTATTTCATTTTTTTTCATTGAGAATATCTTGTACTGATGCTGCAATAAAAATAAGGCTCCGGGTTCCTCTGTGTGTTTTTTACTGTTCTTTATCTGTTCCCAGGATAAATGTCAATGGAAATGGAAAAGCTTTTCTCTGTTTTGCTGTTTTCTTCTCTCCCTGAAAGATTCCTCAGGTTTGTGAGGGAAAATGGTGGAAAAATCAGAAAGGGAAAAAAAAGATCCCCAAAACTTGCTGAAATTGAACTTTCTCATGGATATTTCTATGTATGTGGCAGGACCAGGAGAGATTAAACAGATATGTAGATGTGGCACTTGTGGATGTATTTTAGTGGTGGGCTTGGCAGTGATGGGGAACTGTTGGACTTGGCAGTCTTTGAGGGCTTTTTCCAACCTTAATGATTCTGTGATTCCATGATTCAAAGTAGGAAAGTGTACCATGGCACAGACCATCCCAGGAAGCTGGACTGGGTGTCTTCAGAGGAAGGAAAGTATCTCCTTGCATGCACAGCAAGGGAGCTCACAGCTCTGAGCGTGATGTAGAGCCCATTTTTAGGGGAAGTATTCAAGGAGTAAATTGCTTTGTATCAGCAAATACATCTCCATTAGTGCTGGAATTGGTATCCTGCACAATGCATGCTCGAGAACAAAGCCTGGCTATTCAGAGCTCACAGAATTCAATCCTGTGGCTGAGGAGTCTCAGCAGAAAGCAAAGCAAGGCTTGTTTCGTATTCATGGCACAAATATCGGTACGAGACCACAGAGATGGAACGCTGCCTACAGAATGCTGGCATCACTTCGCCTTCCCGGCAGTAAATAAAGACATGCAGCCCATGTTGGTGCCCAGTGCAGGATCCCCAGCAGCTCCAGTAAAGAGAAACGAGAGAATTGTAGGAGACATTGTGTCAGGACTCCTGACTGTTGTCATGTCTCTTAGGACCCTCTCCCTCCAGCCAGGAGGTCAGGCTGAGGTGCCCCCATCAGATGCACCTGGAGAGAGCTTCTTGGTGGATCTCGCTGGCCATCACTGGGGCCTCGCTCCTGCAAGATGGATCAATGAAGCCCTGGTTTGACTGGCTTTTTAGCAGGAGACTGGATCAGGAAAGTCCATGCTCTCTAGCAACCCTGCTAGACAGGGAACATTACAGGGAGGGGATGGGTCACCCTCCACTAGGCACATTCCTTCTACTCCCCATGGGGTGGTGGGCCTACCCAGAGATGATCCAGCATGCCCGTTCAGTGATGCTCACCCAGCAATATGCACACAGCAATGCCCACCCAGAAATGCCTTGTGTGCTTCCAAGCAAGAATTAGCAGGCATTTATCAGAAAAAACCCCACCAAAATCAACCTCAAACTGAGCATTTTTAATGAAACACACCAAAACATTCNGAGAATATCTTGTACTGATGCTGCAATAAAAATAAGGCTCCGGGTTCCTCTGTGTGTTTTTTACTGTTCTTTATCTGTTCCCAGGATAAATGTCAATGGAAATGGAAAAGCTTTTCTCTGTTTTGCTGTTTTCTTCTCTCCCTGAAAGATTCCTCAGGTTTGTGAGGGAAAATGGTGGAAAAATCAGAAAGGGAAAAAAAAGATCCCCAAAACTTGCTGAAATTGAACTTTCTCATGGATATTTCTATGTATGTGGCAGGACCAGGAGAGATTAAACAGATATGTAGATGTGGCACTTGTGGATGTATTTTAGTGGTGGGCTTGGCAGTGATGGGGAACTGTTGGACTTGGCAGTCTTTGAGGGCTTTTTCCAACCTTAATGATTCTGTGATTCCATGATTCAAAGTAGGAAAGTGTACCATGGCACAGACCATCCCAGGAAGCTGGACTGGGTGTCTTCAGAGGAAGGAAAGTATCTCCTTGCATGCACAGCAAGGGAGCTCACAGCTCTGAGCGTGATGTAGAGCCCATTTTTAGGGGAAGTATTCAAGGAGTAAATTGCTTTGTATCAGCAAATACATCTCCATTAGTGCTGGAATTGGTATCCTGCACAATGCATGCTCGAGAACAAAGCCTGGCTATTCAGAGCTCACAGAATTCAATCCTGTGGCTGAGGAGTCTCAGCAGAAAGCAAAGCAAGGCTTGTTTCGTATTCATGGCACAAATATCGGTACGAGACCACAGAGATGGAACGCTGCCTACAGAATGCTGGCATCACTTCGCCTTCCCGGCAGTAAATAAAGACACGCAGCCCATGTTGGTGCCCAGTGCAGGATCCCCAGCAGCTCCAGTAAAGAGAAACGAGAGAATTGTAGGAGACATTGTGTCAGGACTCCTGACTGTTGTCATGTCTCTTAGGACCCTCTCCCTCCAGCCAGGAGGTCAGGCTGAGGTGCCCCCATCAGATGCACCTGGAGAGAGCTTCTTGGTGGATCTCGCTGGCCATCACTGGGGCCTCGCTCCTGCAAGATGGATCAATGAAGCCCTGGTTTGACTGGCTTTTTAGCAGGAGACTGGATCAGGAAAGTCCATGCTCTCTAGCAACCCTGCTAGACAGGGAACATTACAGGGAGGGGATGGGTCACCCTCCACTAGGCACATTCCTTCTACTCCCCATGGGGTGGTGGGGCTACCCAGAGATGTCTACCCAGAGATGCCTGGGGAGACCCGTTCAGTGATGCTCACCCAGCAATATGCACACAGCAATGCCCACCCAGAAATGCCTTGTGTGCTTCCAAGCAAGAATTAGCAGGCATTTATCAGAAAAAACCCCACCAAAATCAACCTCAAACTGAGCATTTTTAATGAAACACACCAAAACATTCCAGGAGCAGCAGAAGCATTCCATCAGGCTTTTTCCAGTTCTCAGCCTCTGTGACACTCCTGGGGCTTCACACGCTGCACTGCCATTTGCAGAAGGACTCTAAGAAGCTGCTTGGATATGGGGCAGAGTTTTCTCTTGAGGAGAAAATAGTACAGAGAGATGTGGAGCTGAGAAAAACATGTCTCTTAAATACCAGGAATAACATTTGGAGAGGGGAATAAGAAGGGAGAGAGCTAGGCATCGCACCGGCCACATGGAAGGAGTCCCAGGGGGTTTGGAGCAGGCTGGATGGTGGGGATACATATGGATGTGGTGCTTGGGTCCATAGTGTAGTGGACAGTGGTGGGGAATGGTTCAACTTGATGGTCTCAGAGGGCTTTTCCCACACAAATTCCATGATTCCATGGTAATATGCAGACACGATGGTCCTTGCCTGGCATCTGGGGATGGATGGTTCCTTCTGGTGGTCCTTGCACCCAAATCTACTCTGATCTTCTCAGCTGCTTCTGCCTGGGGACCACTGCAAGGAAAAAAACATCTCTTGGGAATAAAAGAGGCTGAGATAAACAACCATGGGAAGGAGGGGACTCTTTGTAGATGTCTTCACGCCAAGACAGTGGGGGCTAGCAGCTCACTGGGTGTGGGATGGCCCATACATGGCAGCCACCCTGCTCCCACCATCTACCACTGCCACTGCAGAGTGTAGGGATCAACTTGGCCACCAGCCACTTTGGTGGGAGAAGATGAATGAGCACTGGAATAGCTCCCAGTCCTCAGGGCATCCCATGGGGCCCCACAGTAGGTTCCCTCCCCACAGGAGTGCAGGATATGAGCTTAGCCAGCTGATGAAAACCTAAGTCGTTAAACCTGAGACTCAGGGTGGAAATAGGGATTAGATTAAAGTGATGGTCCTTAAAATAATCTTAAATTAGTCCTGGCTCTACTCTCAGTTCTTGGGGGAAAATTTGAGCAAGTAATTGCAGGTCTGGGCCTCAGTTTCCCCTTGCAGGTAACAAAGGCAGAGGATCTTGTGTAACTGATACAATCCACTGCCTATATCTGTAGACCATGGGGATATTAATCCTGGTGAATTTGACAGGAACTGATGTGATTTGAGTGCTAATCTCTTAATATCTACTGCTGCCCTGAACGTCCCGGCTGGTGGATTCACGATGGAGCAGGGAAGCAGCAGTCCATCCATGGTGACTTTAAAGCACATTCCTCCCTTCTCCCCACAGGCAAATGACCCTGAAGAGATGAAGGTCTGCAAGGCTAGTAAAGAGCAACCAAAATAGCTCTTTTTTGTTGCAAAATCTCAATAAACTAAGCCATGTTCCCAGCTTGGGAGTGTGGGTTGGCCCTGTGGTGCAGCACACAGCATGGGGAGAGAGTGCAGAGGATGCAAGTACCTGCGGAGGGATGCAGTGGAGCCTGCAGACCCCAGAGATGCTCCTGGATTCACCTGTGTGGCTGTGCTGGCTCAAAACAAAGGCACATGGCTCCGTGTTGCCAGTGGCCCAGAGATGCCAACGGCAAGGGAAAGCGCAGGGCAAAGACGTGTCTTTGTTAGCAGCACAGGCTGTGGGATTCATGGTACCCCTGGCAGGTTTACTGGCAACACCAAGCCCAGTGGTGTGGTCACCATGCTGTAGGGAAAGGATGGCATTGAGGGGGACCTGGACAGGCTGAAGAGGGGGGGCTGAGCCAGCCTCATGAAGTTCAACAAGGTTAAGCACAAGGTCTTGCACCTGGGTCAGGATAATCCCAAGCACAAACACAGGATGGGAGAAGAATGGATTGAGAGCAGCCCTGGGGAGAAAGACTTGAGGGTGTTGATGGATGAAAAGCTCAGCATGCCCTAGCCATGTGAACTGACAGCCCAGATACCCCCTGTGTCCTGGGCTGATCCCCAGGAGTGTGGGCAGCAGGTAAAGAAGGGATTCTTCTACTCTGCTCTGCTCTGGTGAGACCTCTCCTGCAGTGCTGTTTCTACCTCTGGGGCCCCAGCATCAGAAGGACATGGAGTTGCTGGAGGGAGTCCAGAGGAGACCACAGAGATGCTCTGAGGACTGGAACACATCTGCTGTGGGCATCCCTGCTATGGCTGAGAGAGCTGGGGGTGTTAAGCCTGGACAAGAGAAGGCTTCGGGGAAACACTAGAGCCCCTTCCATTGCCTAAAGGAGCTCCAAGAGAGTTGGAGGGGGACATTGGACAAGGGCCTGGAATGACAGGACAACAGGGAATGGCTTTAGTCTGACAGACAGCAGGGTTAGATAGGATACTGGGCAGAAGTTCTTGGCTGTGAGGGTGGTGAGGCCCTGGCACAGGTTGCCCAGAGAAGCTGTGGCTGCCCCATCCCTGGAAGCATTCAAGGCCGGACTGGATGGGGCTTGGAGAAACCTGGTCTACTGCAAAATGTCCCTGCCCATGGCAGTGGAGTGGAACTGGAGGAGCTTCAAATGTCCCTTCCAACCCAAACCATTCCGTGGTTCTATGATCCTGAGCCAAGACCTTCATCAGCTGGATGGTCTCCTCCCAGTCTTTGTCCAGGACCTGGTCCCTAGTAGCTTCACCTTTTGTCTCTAGTGCTTGCACTGGAAGAAGTTCAAATGCTTAAATATCTTTGAAAGTTCAGGTTGCTGTTGCTTCTTCTTTATTCACTCCCCTTGTGCCAGGAGGTGTGAGGTTTCACAGAAACCTCTGACCCGGCTTCAGTGTAGGATGGATGTCCTTCTCCAGGGTCCCTCTTGGGAGTGCAGCTCCCATGCATTGGGTCTTTGGCTGGAGAGCACAGGCAGCACCGGCACTGCAGCAACTTTTACCCTTCTCCAGCCACTCTCTGACACTGTCCCACCCTACTGACAGCTCACCCTGCCAGACCCCAGGGCCCCAGGACAGGAGATCAGCAAGTTCAGGCTGGGGATCACCCATGTGGCTGGGACTGTTTACAAGGCATCCATTCTCTGGTAGGGACCTGTTTGTGAGCCAGTGCTGTCCAATATTATAGAATCACAGAACCGTGATTTGGAATAGCCCTCTGAGACCACTGAGTCCAACCATTCCCCCAGCACTACCAAGCCCACCGCTAAATCATGTCCCCAAGTGCCACATTTACATGGCTTTTAAATCCCCTCAGGCATGGTGCCTGCAGTGCTTGACAACTGTATTGGGGAATAAATTGTCCCTTATATCCAATCTAAACCTCTCCTGACAAACTTGAGGCCATTTCCTCTTACAGAAGAGGAAATACATTGCTCAATGCTGCTCACTGCCCTTGGGAAAGCAACCTGCCTGTGGATCGAGTGTTGCCTAGTGCAGCTCAGTACCCCTGGGGCAGGAACCTGTGGGATCAGTGCTGCTCAGTACCCCTGGGACAAGGACAGGTGGGAACAGTGCTGCCCAGTAGTGCTATGTGCTGCCGATGCCACCGGGGCAGTAGCCGAGTAGACGGGTAGACGGGGCTTGCGGTCCCAGCAGGGCCAAAGGCGCCGGGTGGGACGACTGCCCCCGCGGGGAGCACGGGGAGGGCAGGGCCCGTGCATACTCTCTAGACAAAGGCGGCTGCTCCCCGGCGCGGTGCGGCGCACGAGCGAGACCGGGCGCGGCCCGGGGTGGGCGGTGGCGGGCGGCAGGTGCGGCCCCTTCGGCCGCTCCGCGGAGCGGCTCGGC
>VXAZ01008563.1:1083-12986 GCA_013399875.1 Gymnorhina tibicen
TTCAGCCCCGCACACTGTCCCACTTCAGTCCTGCAGGCTGTCCCAGCACAGCCCAGTTCAGGCCCTCAGGCTGTACCTGTACAGCCAAGTTCAGCTCCCCAGGCTCTCCCAGCCCAGCCCAGCCCAGCTCCGGGGGCTCTCCCAGTCCGGTCCAGCCCGGCCCGGCCCGGCCGCGGGGGCTCTCCCACTGCTCCCGCAGGCACGGGGGCCATTCCCGCCCGTGTCCCGGCAGCACCGTCCGTGTGCCCGGCTCAGGCGGCGCCGGAGCTTCACCTGCAGGGATGGCGGTTTTACGTTCCCGTCTCCAAAAGCTCCTCCAAGCTCTTCCTGATGTGCGGGGGCTGGGCCGCGGCGTGGGCGAGCAGGCCGGGGCCCATGTGCGCGGCCAGGGCCTGGGCCAGGCTGGCCGTGGCCGAGCGGACGCTGCCGCCGGGGCCGGGCACGGAGCCGCCGCCGGCCGCGCTGCCCAGCAGGTGCCACAGCACGGGCAGCACCTTCTGCTCCACGGCGCTCGGCTTCCGCGGGTACAGCTCCGGCACCAGCTCTGCGGGGCGGCAAGCAGCGGGTCAGGACAAGGTGTTAATTTAAATTACGGTTTAGATGTGACCCCCAGCTTTGAGAGGGGTTTAAATCATCTCCTCAAACTGCTGCTGTACACAAGAGTTTGCTGTTGCAACATCATCGGCTCCCACAAAAAGTATCAGACTTCCCCAGAAACACTCCTTTTATCCTCACCCAGCAGTTTACACAGTAGCACCAGTGCTGCTGATAATTACACTTTTCCATTAAACTAAAAAACTAAAAGAAATAAAGGGGGTGTTAGGTTGGGTTTTTTCAGTTAGGATTTTCATAAGGACCTTTATTTCTCACAGTGTAAGGTCTGGTATTTCCAATTTCTCCTCTATCTCACAAATAAGCAGTAGGTATTTAAGAAAAAAGAAGCCTTATGCTGTAAATATGGAATCATGGAATGATGGAATATCCTGAGCTGGAAGGGACCCACAAGGATCACGAGTCCAACTCCTGGCACACATATACATAAAATATACATAAAAAATAAATATATATGTTTATAAGATGAAATATTTTCCCTATTGGACAATTAAACCACAGAATCATTTTGGTTGGAATAGATCCTCAAGCATGAATTCAGTGCTTCATTAGCAAATGCCAAAACAGCCTCTTCTGATGTATAATATAAACCACTCCAAAAATCCCAGCAAGAGAGGGACTGTTTAAAGGCTGTTTAACACCCTCAGAAAGCATAAATTTAGGGGTATTTCAAGAACAGCCTGTCCATTGTGTTTTTGAGTTCCATTTCACACAGAACCGCTCTGAAAGCAAGCCAAGGAACATGTTTGGTTCAAACATATTTCCCATAAAGACATTCCTTGTTCACTTCAAACATGGAAATTCAGCCTTTCCCAAGGAATTCCTGGCTGGGAGGGTGGGCAGGCCCTGGCACAGGGTGCCCAGAGCAGCTGGGGCTGCCCCTGGATCCCGGGCAGTGCCCAAGGCCAGGCTGGACACTGGGGCTGGGAGCAGCCTGGGACAGAGGGAGGTGTCCCTGCCATGGCAGGGGAGGCACTGGGTGGGATTTAAGGTCCCTTCCAACCCAAACCAGTCTGGATTCCTGGCAAGAGCATGAGGGAACGAGCACTGGGAGAGGGAATACAGTGCCATGTTAAAATTATTATATGCTTAAGGTATTTATCAATGTTACTCCTTAAGGTATTTAAATATATAAGGTATTTAAATTCAAATTAAATCCTTAATATATTTATAAATATTTATAAATTCCAGGTATTTATAGATCTTCCAGCTGACTGTATAGTACTAATATTAATAATAATCCTTTGTTTTGTCAGCAACAGCTCCAATTTCCATTAAAGAGAGGAAATGTGACAACAGCTGCACAACCTCCTGAGACAGAAGGGAAGGTACAGAGCCACCTCCACCTTGCAATTAATTTCCCTAATTAAGGTGGTACCCAACCAACCAAACAAGCAAAGGGAAACAGCACTTTACCAGCCAGCTTTTCTGTCAGGTCCTGCTTTGCTTTTCCACTCAGGAACTGGGCTTTTGTGCAGAACGGCTGCAGGAGCAGGGAGTTGTCTACAGGCAAAGAGCAAAAGATGTTAAATTCTTAAATGGAAAATTAAATTACCTGGAAATAAACACAATATGGGAAAAGGTAGATAAAAATCTTACTTAAGTTGAAAAATCACAGTGATAAATTTAAAGGCATTAAAACATATTCTTAAAAGAATCCAGGAATGGTTTGAGTGGGAAGGGACCTGAAATGCCACCCAGTGCCACCCCTGCCATGGCAGGGACACCTCCCACTGTCCCAGGCTGCTCCCAGCCCCAGTGTCCAGCCTGGCCTTGGGCACTGCCAGGGATCCAGGGGCAGCCACAGCTGCTCTGGGCACCCTGTGCACCTTCACCCCAAAAATCTGCTATGGAAAAATGACCAAAGCACTACTGAGCAGTATCGAGGTGCTCTGTGTGGCTTTAAAAGGGTGAGAATAAACCCAGTGGTTTTTACACAGTGGAACAACTCTGTGAAACTCTTGGAAAAAGTAACACTTTCAATTTAGATTTAACCACCACAATTAAAACTTTCAAAATTAAGAGAGTAAATTACTTACCTAAGTGTTGACATAGAGCCTGGATAACGTTTGTGGCAGCTGCATAAATCCCTGGATTTTTGGAGTTGAGGTTGTTGTCCACTATGGCAGGAATTAACATGTTGATCACAGGTGATAAATTGTCTTTGAGCAGTGGAATCATCCTGTGCATGGCCTCCAAAGCCACCTGGTTCACTTTGCTGTTGGAGTCGTGTAAGCGAGGCTTGAAAGCATCAAAGATCTGGAACAGCATCCAAACAGCACTCATGGAACTGGGAGTCAATGCTTGAGGTGCAAGGCTCGTTACCTGCTTCATTGTTACACTCCAGTTGTCCATCTCGGCAAATGATGGCCCTGATACCTCTAGGGGTTGGAAACAGATGGTCTGTAAGGCCCCTCCCAACCCAAACCACTCTGGGATTCTGGGATATGCAAATACCTGGGAGCAGGTCAAGCAACATTCCCTATTTTAACCCCGTGCATTGCTCAACCACATCTCACCTCATCTGCTCTGAACCCTGCAGTGCAACGGACCCCAGGCACAGTAACTCTCAGTGTGACTCATATTTCCTGCAAGCCAGTATTTTTAGGGAGACATGGCTCTGTTCAGCACAGGGAATGTCTGAAAGGTTTCAAACCCATTCAGTTTGGATACCAGCAAGTTCCACAGCAGAGTTCATCATTCCACACAAAGACACGGCACTGCTGGAGGAAAAGCTTGGGTTTCCTTTCATTGTATCTATCTTTAATTCACACCTGCTGGACCTCTTCTTTCTCCTACAGAACCTCTTTTCCTATGGGACAGGATCCTCATCCTGAGCTTTAGCACAATAAAGAGTTTCCTCACCTTTTCCCACACAAAAACTTGCAACTCTTATTCAGAGACAGTTTTTCAGTTCTTGATTAATCCTTTCTGCTTTTTTAACAACTATTCCACTATTTTGATATTTACCCAAGAGTGGCATGAAAAACAGCACACGGGATTCCAGAAATCATGGAATCACAGATTAGTTTGGATGGGAAGGGATGTTAAAGCCCATCCCATTCCACCCCCTGCCATCATCAAGGACACCTTCCTCTACCCCAGGTGGCTCCAAGCCCCATCCAGCCTGGCCTTAGACACCTCCAGGGATGGGACAGACACAGCTTCTCTGGGCAGTAGTTCAAAAGTGCTCTCTCTGAGTGAAAACTTCCACGTGTCCCTCCTATTCCCTTCCTTTGCTCCCTTAGCGCCTCACACAGACCCCCCTGCTCCTCAGTGCTCTCTGTTAACCATCCTTATTCCACGAAGGAGCCAAGACTTTCACGGGAAACGTTGTGACCCGGCTCTAGAGCCCTTGGAATCCCAGCCTCTCCCCGGAGTTACCCTGACCACGTTGGCAAGCACCAGGGCCGGGTTGCTCTCCGTGTCGGCGCGCAGCTGCCGGACGCCGCTGATGCGCTCGCGGAAGTCTCTGGCGTTCAGCAACGCGATCATGTCCCTGACGTACTCCTCGCTCTCCAGGGCGCTGCGGGGAGCTGCTCTCCTCGGGCCTTCGTGGGCCTCCGCGCCCTCCCTGGGGGAAAGGGGAGCGCCGTTCCGTGAGCCACCTCGGAACAGCAGGCTCATCCCAGACGTTCTCTTCCCATCCAAGTGCAAGTATCGGAAGTAAACAGAAACTTTCACCTTAAACACGGTGAATCTAAAAGAAATCACCTAACAGTAATTGTTGTTCCCAAAGTCTGATATCCACTCTGCTCCAAATGCAGCTGGTTTTGTGAGCAGTAACAATTGGGAACTTCCTTCACATCGGTGGGTCACAAACCCCTCCCAAAACTTACTGTAGTTTAATTCTTTATTCTCAAAGTACTTTAAAGACTGACCCCAGACCAGGTGTTACCTCAGCAACATGCCATGCTGAGAGGGAAACCCAACAGCTCTTCCTAGAATATTTACAAACAGATTTCCTGTGGCACCTGATCGCATTAGAGAGTCATGGAAAGAATTCTAAAACCTGTGGAATCACCTCTCTGTCCAGCTAAGTATTTACAGACCATCCAGGCAGAGTCATTACCTCACTCCTAATTCCTGAACACAAGGCTTGGGTGGGGAATGGAATAAGCAATCAAAATTTATCAGTAAATGTAGAATCAGTTACTATTTCGAATTGTGGAGGGTGTGTTAAAGAAATCTGGTCCTGAACAGTCACAGTGCAGTCACAGACCTCTGAACTCCGTGTTCTTGGATGCAGTTCTTGGCTTGCTTTAAATTTGGGGGTGTTTCTTTTTTCGTTCACTGAATCACAGAACCATGGAATGGTTTGGGTGGGAAGGGGCCTCAAAGCCCATCCAGCCCCACCCCTGCCATGGCAGGGACACCTCCCACTGTCCCAGGCTGCTCCCAGCCCCAGTGTCCAGCCTGGCCTTGGGCACTGCCAGGGATCCAGGGGCAGCCCCAGCTGCTCTGGGCACCCTGTGCCAGGGCCTGCCCACCCTCCCAGAAAGGATGCAGTGAAGTGTCCTGGGGTGATCCATAACGTTCTTGTATTCCACACCTATCTCAACAGGGACCCTGTGTGTGTGTGTGTGTGGTGCTACCCTGGGTGTTTTTAAAATCCCCCCACCCAGGCACTTTGCAGGATTTCCCTGCGTGGTGTTGGCTGTGCAGCTGCTTGGTCTTTGCTCAGGTAGAGGTCCTTTTTTTCTTCCCTTTTTGGGTTCTCTTTTCATTTTTGAATTTTGGTTTTTCCCTCAGCTCGGAGGGACTGCGGTGAGCGGGTTTGAGCTGCCTTAAGGATGAATTGTGCCTGTCCACAGTTGAGGAATCCCAGCAGGAGCACAACAGCCCTACTCCAGATCACCGTGGGCAGAACCAGCCAGGGAGAGAAAACCCTGAGTGGCCCAGCCCTGCCTGCCCTGCTGTGGGGAGGAGGCTGACCCTGGATGAGCTGTCGGGCCTTTGCTGCTGGAACTGCTCCATGAGGCTCCTGCCTTCCCAAGAGGGTTCTGACACCAGCTTGTCCCTTTGTCCTAAAACCCGAGGCCATCCCTGAGAGCAATGGGTGTTTCCAGCACTTTGGGTCTCTCCTTGTTCCTGTGGAGTCCATGAGATTTAGCACTTTGCTATCCAGCAGTTATTTACATTTCCCCCCTGCCTGTTGGCAATGTTTGTTAATAAACTGTTATTTTTTCACATCTAGCTACTCATATCTCATTCCTGGCTGGCAGAAAGGGATTGATTGGAATCAAGGGGAGCCTGCTCATGTCAGAGTGCCCAGCTCTTTAAACTGTCTCAAAGCAAGACAAGGTGGCAGTGCTGAGGTGGCCCCACTACAGAACCAGCTCCCAGAGGCTGGGAGGTGGCACTCCCTCCTCACCGATGGATCCTACAGGACCGGTAGGAAATGGGAAGCAGCTGTATGGAGCCCTACATGGGGAGTTGTGGAAGCTGCTGAAGGACAAGGTGGATCCAGTCAAATTGCAGAGCTGAGAGCCTCCAGCTGGCTCTGGACATGCTGAGCAGGGAAGTGGCCAAGGCTCTCCCTCTGCACTGGCTGTTGGATGGTGGCAAACGCTCTGTGGGAGTGGCTGGGAAATTCAGCCTTTCCCAAGGAATTCCTGGCTGGGAGGGTGGGCAGGCCCTGGCACAGGGGGTCCAGAGCAGCCGTGGCTGCCCCTGGATCCCTGGCAGTGCCCAAGGCCAGGCTGGACACTGGGGCTGGGAGCAGCCTGGGATAGTGGGAGGTGTCCCTGCCCATGGCAGGAGTGGGGCTGGATGGGCTTTGAGGCCCCTTCCCACCCAAACCATTCCATGATTCTGCGATTCCATAGTGGGAATTCCAGGTAGTTTGTTTCCTGTGTGTATTTCATAGACGGTCAATAGACAAATTAACTTCAAAATGCACAACGCCACTTTAATGTAGCCAGTCACTCTATTTAAGAGTTTCTCTGGAACAGGTTAAGACTTTCCTTTCAGGGATGTTTAACTTTCACAGCCCTGTGTGACTGTTTCTGTGCTCCCTCCTTGGCCAGCTTCCTCCCAGGATAAGCACTGGAGCTCATTACCTGTCCGGGATGTTGGGAGCATCTCTGCAAGTAGAGGACAACCTCAAATGTCCAACGTTTCCAGTCTGGGCACGCTTTCCTTTGGCTGAGGGTGTATCCAAGGGCATCTCCCCCAGGCCCTGCACAAAGGTACAGCAGGAATTCACTGAATCACAGGGAATTAATGTGGCTGCAGTGCTGGAGATTGTCTCTACCCAAGAGTCCCCAGGACACCTCCACCTGCCCCAGGTGTTACACAAGAGCTTTCCCACACACCTTCTCTCGTAGGCTGCCAACAGCTTCCTTAATGTAAGGCAAATCCTTGGCTGGCACGAACTTCTCCAGGGTTTTATCGAAGTCAGGGTGAGCCATCATGCTGGAGAGCATCCTCCGCCCGTAGAACCTGCAGGGAGAACACCAGGACATGCAGGAACAGGGACTGGCTTTGTCACTGGGTCCCTACAGGTGTGCCATTCCAAAATGGAAAGGTGCAGGGAGATTGTGTCCAGGGAAGGGAACGGAGCTGGGAAGGGAATGGAGAATTCCCGAGGGAGCTGGGAAAGGGCTCAGGCTGGAGCAAAGGAGACTCAGGGGGGCCCTTGTGGCTCTGCACAAGTCCCTGACAGGAGGGGGCAGCCGGGGGGGTCGGGCTCTGCTCCCAGAGAACAGGGACAGGAGGAGAGGGAACGGCCTCAGGCTGGGCCAGGGGAGGCTCAGGCTGGACACCAGCAGGAATTTCCCCATGGAAAGGGTGCTCAGGCCTTGGCAGGGGCTGCCCAGGGAGGTTTGGAGTCCCCAGTCACTGTCACTGGAGGTCTTTTCCAACCTCAGCGATTCCATGACTCTAAGATTGCTGGTGACATGAGTAACCAGACCTCCTTCCATCCTCCCTCAGAGGATGTGCTCAAGGATCACTATTAAATTAACTGACCAAATTAATGAAAACAGCCTTCCACTTCTGCTGGCTTTAACCAGGATGCTCCAGCCTTGTCAGCTAGACATGGATCACATCCAAGTGTGGATCCCAGAGCCAGCATTCCCTCTGTGGCTGCATCTCCTCTGTGCACAGCACGTCCTGTGAGCCCCTCTCCTCCCTGCAGCCAGGGTGTGTGGGAGGTATCCAGGTGATTCCTGCCACATGCACTATCCCGACAGCCCTGCCAGTGCTGGGATAACAGCAGGACTCAAAGCTTTGTTTGGAAGGGACCTTAAAGCTCATCCCATTCCACCTCTGCCGTGGGCAGGGACACCTTCCGCTAGTCCGGGGTGCTCCAGGCCTCATCCAACCCTTAATGATCCCCAAGGTGTTTTCCAGCCTAAAGGATCCCGTCATGCAGGGCCCACCCACGGAGCCAGCTGGAAGGTGTTCCCTGTGGGAATACTCACCGGGTTTGCTGGGAGCTGTCCTGGGCAAACCTGGCTATGGCAGGGAGCAGCCGGTCAGCCACGGGCTTGGCTCCGGCCAGGATGCGCTCCGGGCCCATGCGCTCCACGATGTCCCCCAGGTGCTGGGCCGTGCATCTCCTCACGGCCGAGTGCAGGTGGCTGGGGAGGGAAACAGGGCTGAGGGCCAGCCCCCGGAGGGGCTGCTCACAGCATTCACCCGCCCTACCAAACAGAACCTTGGAATCAGGGAATCCGGAACGGCTGGGCTGGAAGGGACCTCCAAGCCCACCCCGTTCCGCCCCGTGCCATGGGCAGGGACACCTTCCACTACAATTACTCTTGTTGGACACAGGCAGGGAGGTTTCAGAATTTCAGTTCTAGTTTTCCTTCAAATAATTTCATTTTACAAAGCACACGACTGTTCTTTCCATGAGCTCTAAGAAAAACCAGGCCCTGTGCTCAGAGACACAGCCTGGGCGCTTGACATCGCTGTAAAATTGACTAAAGTGGTGTTCAATTGACTTCTAAAGATCCTGTAGGAGTCTCATGATCCCTGTTTTGTACAAAATAAACACCTGTGCTGATGCAAAGGAGAGACCAGCCAGAGTCAGCTTCCAAACTCGTGCAGCAAATGACCCTTTTATCTAAATCCTGCCACCCCTGCTGATCCCACTTTTGTTCTAGAACACAATCCTGCAAACTCTAACGTCTCCAATTCTATATTTGGATTAAAAATCGTATTTTGAGGACAGTTTATAAATCCTGCTGCACTTTCAAGGGGAAAACAAGAATTGTGAGGCTGAGAGACCTCACTCCATGAAGCAAACAAGCCCCTGCTCATGGAAACAGCTGGAGAACATTTGTGTGCACATAACACCTTAAACACAGTTCCTAGAGACCAGAAACAGGATTTTAAAGTTCCTGAAGTAAAATCACTCTCAGCTCTGTCCCTGGAACCACGCTCTTGGATCATGTGTCTAAATACAGAATCCCAGACTGCTTTGGGTTGGGAAGGGACCTCAAGGCTCATCTTATTCCAACCCTTGCCATGGGCAGGAACACCTCCCACTGGAACTATTCTTGTTGGTGAAGTCAAACCCAGCTTTGGAGCTGATGAAGAATCAGTATTTCTGTCTAGTCAGGGTTGCCAGCATTAACAGCCACGATCACAGAGGCTTGAAAGGAGCTGAGCAGAAGCCAGGCACATTTTAAGAGGTCTCATGAATTGTAAGTGCCACCATAATTGAAGGTTTATGTTGTGGTGAATTTAAGCAACTCAGCCCAATTTAGAGAGAACATCCCCTGTGGAACTGCAGTTGTGTCAAACAACCCTCTTCACTTCCTACTGAGACACAAATTCCCCCTTTGAAGGGTAATTCCATATTCCTGGTCGCAGCCTCTGGAGCAGGAGCTGTCCTGTGCTCCAGGGGCTTTCCTGCTGACAGGGCCAGAGTTTCCTGAAGCCAGGCCTAGACAAGCTGCACCTTTAGGCCAAGCCCTGATGTGTTATCCATTAAAAACATGCTGTACTCCAGGAGTTAGGAAAGGCTGAGCTGTGAACAGATTAATCTGTGCTCAAAGGCTGTGTTCAGCCTCACAGCTCAATGCTGGTGCCTTGAGATAACAGCAAACCTATACAAATTCACAAACTGGAGGGGGAAAATCCTTACAGAAAACCCCTCAGCGGGTGAGTTTGAATCTCCAGGGAAGGTGGGGAGGTCTGACACAGACAATTCTGACCAGGAGGGCCAAGAAGGGAGAACCCAAACAGGGCACTTCCCTTGGATGCTGAATGAAAGCCAGGGGCAGTTACTGCCTGCTGCTCCTAAATTCACAAAATCAGCCTGGTTTGGGTTGGGAGGGACCATAAATCCATGGGCAGGGACACTTCCCACTGTCCCAGGCTGCTTCAAGCCCCGTCCAGCCTGGCCTTGGACACTTCCAGGGATGGGGCATCCATCCCAAGTCAGTTTGAATCCCAGGAATTCCTAAAGAACGGAAATCCCAAGGCTGATTTTTGCCTTTCAGTTTAAAGACCAGGAAACTGCAGTACAGCTGTCAGGGGACAGAATCCATGTATCCCACACCAACCAGCTTCCCAGGAAACAAAAGAGGAGAGAGAACATTTTGAAGCGAGACTAACTCTGAGGACTGGAGCTGTGCAGGAAATCTGGGGACAGATTTCGAAGGGAGCGCCTGAAATGTGTCGGGAAGGGAAATGTAGCCTGGGAAATGTCACCGAGGGTGGCAGAGAAGAGAGCAAGCACCAGGGGGTGCACCCAGCTCAGATGTGGTGAGCAGTGGATGAGGATGGAAAAGGAAACCAGACTGAACAGGGCCAGAGAAAGAAGGGAATGAACTCCAGAAAAGAATGGCCAGCAGCACCGAGAAGGAAATGAAAATGCAGACACACAGGCTCAGCCCACACAGGAACAGGACATGGAGCAAGATAGATGCAGCTAGAGAACTGTAAGTTATAGATCAGTTTTCTAAATAAAGAGGGGTGCTGAAAACTGGACAAGACAGGACCTGATTGCAGAGCAAAGGAGGAAAAGAAAGAACATTATGTCAGCTTTAGCAGGCAAAGCAAAACAGCAGCTCCCCAAGAATATACAGTAACAGCAAACACAGTTACTGACGTGGTGCCAAACAGCCAGAAAATGCACCAAGCTCCAAAATCGACAGCCAGCCCCTTACACAATGCACAGAAAGGAACAGAGGGGCTTTACTTTGATTTATGCCAACAAATATTGCCCCGGGTAGAGGTTTAGCAGAGCTGATCTACTGGATTTTCAAGTTTCTGTCTGCTGTACTCGGATTTGATGTTAAAAAGCCTACATTTATCAATTTACTCTATTCACAATATTCTTTATAAAGTCTTTATAGGAATTACCTTTGCCCTCCATTTATAAGAGAACAAAGTGCACGTGCTGGAGTCACATTATTAACCATGGCCTTCAGTGCCTTGTCTACCTCTTCCCTTATAAAAGTGTTGGATTCCCCAGCTTTGTGCAAAAGGACTTTTACTGCATTATCTAGTTCTTGATCCATGCTCTTTTTCAGGTGGGTGAACAAATCCCCTAAACAGACCACAGCAGCTCGAGAAACACCTGAGCGTAAATTCTTGACCTGCACACAGGAAAAACCCAAAAAACAATGAATAATGTTTATCAAATAGACTTTAAAATAAATATTCACGTTTCCCCTTTGTCATTCTTAAGTAACATTACAAGCAACTGTGAAACACATTTCTAACTTGATTCACAACGGGTGAGAATTAAAATACACACTCATAAAAATGTTATAAAGTTAAAATCTACATTTTCTCAGTCTCCGGGTCTCAAATCATCCTTGAGACCGCCCAGCCGAGGAAAACTCACCACAGGTGAGCATAAATCACTTCAGAGAGCTATAAAACACATATACACACACAGAGAGCCAGTGGAATATTCTAATAGGAAAATTTAACCTCTTGAGCCACAGCCAAAGTTGTTTCGTGGAGCTTTGCAGTCAGAATAGGGGCATGGTAGGCAGACAAGCACCTGACAAAGTTCAGACCTTCAATTTTCTTCTCCCTGTGCCAAAAAAAGAAATTTAAATACCATCCATTGGAAAATTTTCATTAAAGTATTAAAATATGGAATTCTAAGGAATCAAATAGCAAACAAATTAGATAGTAAAATAAAGCAATGAGAAATAATCCCAGAATGGTTTGGGTGGGAAGGGACCTCAAAGCCCACCCATTCCCACCCCTGCCATGGCAGGGACACCTCCCACTGTCCCAGGCTGCTCCCAGCCCCAGTGTCCAGCCTGGCCTTGGGCACTGCCAGGGATCCAGGGGCAGCCACAGCTGCTCTGGGCACC
>VXAZ01008581.1:0-10856 GCA_013399875.1 Gymnorhina tibicen
TTCTAAGAAGAATATGTTTCTTACACCTTTATATTTAGTTGAAACTAGGATTTTATTTGATTGCTGGAAAACATGCAGTGAACTTCCTGTGAAGCTGCATTAACACCTGTAACTAGGAATTCACCACAGAAGAAAAATCACTGTGATCATTCCTTCTGTGAACATCAAAGTATCTTAAGAGTGGAGCATTTAAGACTGAAATGCCTCAAAAACTTGTAAACTTAAAATGCATAATTCAATAGAATTTTAAAAAATAATCTCACTAACAGCAAAAAAATTTGACAACTTCTAAAAAAAATGTAATTTTAAAGTAAATTTGATTTAAAAATTTATTTTGAAAAGCTTAATAAAGCATTATTCTTTGGAAATTGAATTTGTCTTACTCTAAGTATGTCATATGTTTAAAGAGATAATGTAACAGAAAGCAGAATTTGTTATCTAAAGGATTCTAATTATCTGCAATTACACACATACAGTTTTTATCAGCTTAGTTCCATGTGTGCCCTAATATCACTATGCTCTGGTCAAAACATGCTGGGCAGCTTTTTAAAAGAACTTTTCATTAACGTTTACTCTTTCAATTCTTTTGTTTACTTAATGCAGAATCTAACGACCAACCAACAATCGTCAGATTAAACTTGTCATTCTTCTGCTTAATGGTGATCCATGCAGAAATATCATACCTGTTCTCCCTTTTAGCATTTATAATTAATATAATAACGAGTTGAATTTAATCCTCAAATTTCTTACGCAATATATTTCTCTCTATGGTTGCTCACAGAATGATATTTCAGGAAAAAAAATTGTGATGCTATAAGAGTCAGTGATACCACAGCATTGTTGACTGCTAAGACCTGTCATCTTTGTTCTCATGATCTGCTGTACTCTTGGGCTTGTAAATTAAGCAGTAAAACAAATTCCTTTTGGAAACAGGAAAGAAAGATCTATTTGGTTTTAATTAATTTGAAAGAAGAAAACAAATTTGATCAATTTATATTAAAATATTTTTAAAAATGAGAGTTTCTGGAGGAAATGTACTGCTTTCTTGTATCATATTTTCATTTTATATTTTGATTGCAAGTTTGTTTTATCAAGGAATCTGTTGTTTTGCTAATTCATTTACTATACAGCTCCATTTCTTAATAGACCATAGTATATATCTTAGTGTATTTCCTAACCCAAAATGTGTGTGCCTCAATATTGTGTAATAGAATAAACATTTTATGCTTAGGAGAAAGACTCCAATCATAGAATCATGGAATTCTTTAGAGTGGGAAAGACCTCTGAGATCCTTAAGTTCAACTGTTAACCCAGCACTGTCAGGTCCACCACTAAGCCATGTCCCTGAGTGCCACATCCACACATCTTTTAAATGCCTCTAGGGATGGTGACTTAACCACTTCCCTGAACAGCTGTCCCAGTGCTTGACAACCCTTTTCATTAAGAAAATTTTCCTTGTATCCAATCTAAACTTCCCGTGGTGCAACTTGAAGCCACTTCCTCTTGTTCTATCACTTTTTACTCAAGGAAAGAGAGAGATGAGGTCTTCCCTGAGCCTCCTTTTCTCCAGACTAAACCACTCCAGTTCCCTCAGGAATTAACCACAAGTAAACATGAAGGCTTGTGAGTAAATGTGTCAGTCAAGCAGGATCTGTCTTTCATAAATCCATGTTTCTGATCCCCTGCTTATCCTATACTCGCTGTGTGATGGCATTCACAATGATCTGTTCCATAATCTACGCTGCACTCAGGTCAGACTAACAGGCTTGTAGGTCCCACATCCTCCTTCTGTCCCTTCTTACCACGTTTGGTAACTTCCAGTCAAATGGGAGCTCTCTGCTTAGCCAGGACTGTTGGTAAATGGAGAGTGGCTGGGCGAGCATTTCTGCCAGTTCCCTTAGGACAATTTGGTGTGTCATATCAGGCATCAGACAAACTAAAACTATATAATCTAACAAGAATATTTAAAGACGTGATAAACACTCTAAGAGTGCATGCTGGGATATTTACTATAAATAGTACTTTTTTTTTTCCCTTAACTGAAGTAATTTTCCTGTCTCTGGTTGACCACACATCTTCTCTCACAAGCCATTCTATCTCTATGATGAGACCTTATTTTAAATGTACATCTAATACAAATTATTTTCTTTTCCATTTCTTTATTATCTTTCATGAAATTACTTTTGGATTTGTATAACTGTGAATGACACCATATTGATCGAAACATATTCGCCATGATTTTGGAAGATGAACAGCTGGTGAACAAAAAAGTTGCAATTTATCCAGGAATATGCATTAACATGAACATTTTAAGTCATACACAGAACATGAAAATGTTTTTCTCCAAAATTTTTCTGACCACATGAAATCAGTAACAGATTTCAGTCGTTAACTACAAAACTGGTGTGCTTGTATTAATAGGTAGGGTCAAATTTGAGTGTGCAGCAAAGGGCCAGACACACTTAAGAATATCAGAATATCAGTTACTTCCATGGATACATGATAGATTGAAAAATATAGTGGTGAGAAGACCATCAGACAGTAAAAAAGTAGTAAGAAAAGGAGATGGAAAAGAACAGGAAAAATTTATTACCTAGATTTATCTGCTGTCCATCACTGTAAAGGCTAGAGCAAAACAGAGTTTAAGTTTGTTTATATTCTTTGTATTACCCACAGATGCTCAAAGCCTTCAAGAAAATCAACACTGGTTTCTATCAGCAGAAGTTCATACAGACATAATCTCTTTTTTCTTGTAACCAGACCCTTAGCTTATGCAGAGGTACTTGCCTACTCCTGTCAGGGAAAAACCAGGCAGATAATCTGCTGTCTTCATTTCAAATTATAAACGGAAACCTGAAGGGCTGAAGAGGTGTATTGTGGAGTTAGTTGGCTTTATATGTGAGAAAAGATAGCACAAATTAGAAAGAAATAAACAAGGGAATTTGATGCATTAAGAAAATCACAAAGGTTGGATGGTAATCAATCCCTCTTTTATGGTCACCTTCAGTAACAGAACAAAAGGGCACTCAAAGTAGTAGCAATTAAATTAAGGGCAAATGGAAAAGACATTGCTTACATGATACATAGTAATTGCATGGATGTGGCTTTTAAACTGGTTCATGCTAAAGTGACTGCAGCTGGTTTTCCTGCCATGAGATCAACTGAAGCCACCTAGGAAAGAGCAAAGGATTTCTTGACAGCCATGTGAACACCAGTTGATACGTGATTAGGAAATAATTTCATCTGCTTTCAGAATTACACAACTTTCTAGTGCACTATGGGAAATTTGCTTTGGGACTATTTTCCATAAAAGGAAATTTCTTCTGGAACCTTTATTGTTAGCCAATATGCTTTTTGCACCTCTTCTTTTTCATTCAGTTTAATTTTAATTCATGCCAGATAAATATTTTGAGATACGTAGTTTTTTATTGAAACTTCTAATCTGAGCTTTATTTGTTCTTCTTCCTTGTAATTTCTATCTTTCATGGAAGAAAAAAGAAAAAAAAAGGAAACAAATGGAAAACAAACACAAAAAATAAACTAAACTTACGCTAGAATTTCAACTAGCCAACCAAAAAAGCCCCAAGTGCAGAAACACAAATTCGAAAAGCGCCCAAAATTTGATATTTTGACACTTGGATTAGATGATCATTGTAAATCACTTCCAGATGGCCCTTTTCTGGTGTAGTTTTGTGTACTCTGGTCTACTCTAGTCTAGTCTAGTACATGCCACAAAACCCTGAGCCTGCTGGCAGCAGATGCGATACACCTGTCTTAAAGCATCTTTGTGCAGGAGTTTGTCAGGGGTCATTGAAAGAGCATTAAACTAGATTTGAAGAGGGAAGGGCTAGAACCAGGTTCACCAGAGGTAATCCTGGAGGTAGTGCATCAAAGTCAGAGGTCTGCTGTCAAGGTCCCTTGGTCTATTTCATGATGTGCTGGGTACACAGAAGGACATTTGAAATATCCCTTTACTGATGTAAAGTCACCTCAGTGGAGCCAGGGAATGGAGTTACACATGGCAGCAGAGAAGTAATGGTTGCTGATGTGTTAGAAACCACAGAAAAAATTGACAATTTTCACACAGGAATTAGGGCTTCTGCACCCAAATAGATGGTGGGATCAATAGCTCAGCTGAAGTGAACCTACAGAAATGCATGGCAGCATGGACAACAAGCAGGAGAAGTTGGAATCCACTGTGCAGCAGGAAAACTATGATATAATTGCAATCACAGAAACATGATGGGTGACTCAGGAAACTGGAGTGCTGCAAAAGATGGCTACAAACTTCTCAGAAGGGATAGGGGAGTTGTTTCTTATACTAGTGTCATAAATGAAATTAGAAGGTTGGCTTTCACATGTTTAATTGTTCAGTGTCCAAATTAAGAATTGTTAAAATGGGTAATTATAAAAGTGTTAATTGTTGAATGTTACCCCAAGTTAAAGAGTTTATTCCCTGTTGGTTTGTTAAGATTTTACTCAAGTTCCCTCGTTTAACTGGTTTCAAGATGTGTAAAACTTTTCAATCCCTTTCCAAGTTCAGAAACACCCCTCACCCATACCCCAGGGACTATTCCTAGCACTCCACCTATAACTTGCAACTTAGCTCCATGGCAACGTGGAATTTTAATGAGGATTTTCCCGCCTTTGGAAACTTGTAACATCATCACTGACTGCTTCCCTAGACAACAGCGAGCCATTGGTCAGAAGATATTACTTCATCCAAGGACTACACCAATCACCCAGTGCCATGGAGGCTGGACAAGGGGCGGTCTGGGGAGGGGACAAGAGGGCATAAAGGAAGGTGNCTTTTATTTTTAATTAAACTACAAGAGTTGTCCTCATTTTTCACACTAGGAAGTGTGTTTACTGGTTTGAGCTTGGCAATGGTGAAAACAGGTTTAAGTGTTAATAAGAGTTGGGAACAGCCAGCAAGGCAGATACCCTGATTGGAGTCTGTTAGCAAGCATCCAACCAGCATGAAGAGACAGATGAAATATTCTACAAATAGCTGATAGAAATCTAGCTCTTGCCCTTGTGAGGGCTTCCAACTTACCAGATGCCTGCCGGAATACAACACACTTAGGAGGAAACAGTCTAGAAGGTCCCTGCAGGGAACATTTCTGTGTGGGAAATGTTTCCTGACATAGTTGGTGAAAGGAAATCTATAGATAGAGCCCCACTGGACCTGTTGGTTGTAAACAGAGAAGGATTTATAAGTGACATGAGGATTGGTGGTTGTCTTGGGCATAGAATTTAAATGATAGAATTTCCAATTGGCAGAGGAGTAACAACCAGGATTAGAAGAACTGCTACCTTGGACTTCTGATGGGCAAACTTTAGCCTATTTAGTGCTGGTTGATAGAGTCTTTTGGGAGGCAGTCCTGAATAGAAAAGCAGCCTAAGAAGTTTGGACATTCTTCAGGAAGGAAATCGTCCAAATTTTATCCTTCTACTCAGCCTTCAAAAATTGTTCTCGATATTGCCTCTGGGAAGGACAAACAACATGATGATTTGTTTCTATTTTGACTCCTGCTGTAGCTTCCAGTCTCTCCACTCACTGGTCACAACAAACAGCTCAGTCAGCTCCTTTAATTCTTTACTCTGCATTGTCAATGTCTTTAAGTTTTAAGGCCATCATGGATTTAGTATGGTGGATGAAATCTCAATAGCTACTGATTTTTTTCCTTTAAAAGCTTTGTCTTTCTCAGTCTTTGGTTTCCCATTAGTGGAACACCAAACCATCCTCTTTCAATTAACATTTTGCAGTCAAGAGTAAAATTATCATGACAAAAAACTAAAGAACTTTTTACATTTAAAAAGTAATAAAGAGAATTATTCTATTACAGAGGAAAAATTTGGAAAGGTCTGTATTCAACCATACTGCTATAAGCAAAATTTTTATATTTCAGTGATGTCAGGTAGAGGAAATTTTTTTAACTGTTGTAAAAAACAGAGACTTACTAAGATATACTAAAGTGCTAAAATGTGTATTGAAGGACAATTCTGGTAAAGTAAATCAGTTTTGGCATTCCAGGACTTGAAATCTTCAACATTTGACTGAGTGAGTACTAAGGAAACTTCTTTCCTGTCTTGGCTCAGTGGAGATGGTCAACTTTTACAATATTTGCCCAACTAAGAAATAAATAACAAAATTTTCAGGAAGCCGTTTATCTCAAATTTTACTTCTTTTTTGGTTTTGCCTGGTTTGTTTTGTTGGGGGGCGTTTTGACTTATGACTGTAGGAATAATAAACTAGTAAAGGATTTGAATGAATATTCATGGATATTTTATCACTGATCAGATAGTTCGTGCAGGCTATGGGACTGAAAACCAAGACATGGCTATTATTGTTTTTCATATCATTGACATAAATAGAACTAGTGCAGAGTGGGATTTAAGATACACTGTTTAGCTGTGTCTGATTGTTTATTAAATTAAATAAAATAATTTTTTAAAAATAAATGCACAATTTTTTTTCTAGTCCAGACTATAGTAAATTAATAAAACGTGTCAATGTTGCGTCATGACTTATCTTGCCATTGTTGAAGCTCTCAGAAACAGCAGCATCTTGCTACTACATTCAAGTTCCTTAAGCATATGGAAAACAAACTTTTTAAAACTTCACTTACAAAAAAATACTCAAAAAGGCAACTGATTTATTTGTGTACAAAACACTTCGGTACTTTTTCAATTAGCATTTTGAAATTACTTTCCAAAAAATTGCTAAGAAAAAGTCTTAACCAGTATAACAACAATTCTTCATATTTGATATGTAAAATCAAAGTGATATGGTTTGGCTGAGTAGTTGCAAGAATTATTCAATTTTCTGCCACCAAATGCAAAATATTATTCATTAATTGATTCAGTTCATGGCATTCAACATTGTTATTCTCATCCATTAGGTGTCTGAAATTAAACTTCAGAAAAATTACACTGTGTTTAGGCAACTTTCAATGCAATGAATGAGAGGATTGATGCCATGAATCTGCTCCATGTTTTAAACTGTAAGAATATCTGCAGTAGTTCACAGCATGATAATAAACTAGACTTATGGTCAGTCTGACATTCTAGTAACTCTCTGTGGCCACAGGGGACCTTCTTTACAGCTTGGTAAGGTAAACATTTGATTTCCTTATAAAAATTGTGTCTTGTGCTAGAAAATATATTAGTATCAGTCCTAGAAATTCAAAACAAATTTTCTTGACTTCTGTTTTCCAGGGAGATAACACTAGAGAGCAGAGCAGGGTCTGTGCCAATGGCAAGTGATTTCAGCAGAGAACAAGAATTTTAGTCTGGAAAAAAAAGAACAGCAAAACAGAAAAACCACCAAACCCAAACAATAACACAGAAAACACACACACACAAGAAAATACAAGAACAGAGATGTAACAAATGAAATTTGACCACTGATAAGGAGTCAATAAGATTTTTTCAGTCTTCACTAGATCTGCTAAAAATTAAGACAGAAGAAATTTCTAAATGTTTTTTTCATAAACTGTTCCATTTTGTTTTCTTTTATACTGAACCGCTTACACTGTTTCATTTTAGTCTGGTCCAGAATCTGAAAGCTGCATGTGATTGGTAAGTTTCTTAGTAAAAATAAGAGGTACTAAAAAAAAAAAATTGATGCTTTGTGAAGAAATTTCAATTGAGTCTCCATAAACTATTTTCCTGGCTTAAAATAACAAAAACATTTGAAATATTCTGAAATTTTTATGTTTGGACTTTTTTTTCTTATTAGATATTGACATTAACACTAGCAGCAGTAATACTGGGAATTGAAATTTATATAACTAAAAAATAACTACTGGAAAAATATTGTTTTTTCAAATTCCATTAGTAAATCCATCTTTATATTAGCATTCCCAGTTATTATTTCAAGTCACACTGTCTTAAAATGCACTGTGGAGTGAATCTAACTAGCATGTTTATTTTATCATTAATCTTGTTGGTCATTATATCACTTACTGTTCATTATAGCAAGAGATAAATTGCAGAAATGCTTAATATTGTTAGTTCAGCTTGGCTGCATCTTTTAGTGACGCTAATTCTACCAAGCAGTTGAGAAAAATCAATGTCTGATGCATGATTTGTATTAAATTATGCTTGTTATATGATTGAATCAACACTACACAGAGTTTTCTCAAGTTAATTGATCAACTCCTGCAAAACAGATTAATATGATACATCAAACTTAAGCTGAACTGTAGACCAGAACAGAACAAATGAGCACTGAATAAAAGCTGCACAGGTCCAAGTAATCATTGTCTGTGTTTTAGATGGGATTAGGATGTTACATTTTTGTCTTTTGAAGAAAATATTAAAATGTAAGTTTAAAATGGTATTCATCAGCCAGACAGATTCTGAATTACCATACTGAAATTGAATGATTTTTGTCTTTGATTTTCAAAATTTTCCAGTTCTGCAGAGAATTTCAGTCTGCATGTAATTCTGCCAGGGACTCAATTAATTTTATGCAAGACAGTAAGCATGAGTTCACTGCTTTTTTATCCAAATATGTTTAAGAGGTATTTAACCACACCTCTCTTTCTATCTACTAGTGACTTGCTACCTGTGAATTCCTGATTGATGTTCTGGGTCTGCTGCTTATCTAAGTCCTTCCTATTTTGCCTTCCAAAATAATTCATGGTAGTTTGAGCATCATTTTGTGAGAACTTTAAGCAGGACAAAGTAGGAATAGCAATTCTTGATTCCCTCACAGGAGTAGAAGGGGAACTTCAGAGTCAGTAAAGATGCTTTTCTAAGGGAGGCTAATGGGAGGGGAAAGACTTAACTGTTCAGCCAGCTGTTAACCTCCCCTTTGGCTGAGACTGATCATGGCTCATGTTTTGTTGTCCCGGCTGCAGACAGGTAGGGGGCAGGAGACATTCTTTCAGCTGATAGATAATCTTTCCTAGCAACCATAAATAATTTCTCTCAGGTTTCTTTCTGATTGCTGGTGTCTCTGTCTCAATTTATGGCAGGGCTGTGAAGACTTTTCATGCCACGAAGAGGGATTCATCTCACCAACCTTTTGACATCTACAATGCAAGCCTTTACATTGAGTCTCTGATTTATTTACCCTGGGCTCACTTTGTAATCTGCAGGGATAAATCACGAACTTCTGGGGCACATATCTTTTGACCTATAATAGAAAATTACATTAGAATGAGACAAATTGCGTATTGAAAATGCCTGATTCTGTTCTTGGACTATTTGGGGAGAAACAGCTGAAAATCTCTGAGGTTATTTTATAGAGGTAGATATATACTAACATGTATTTTTTCAGATTCCTTTCACTCTGTGTGACTATCATCTGATCTCAGGCCTTGTAGGTTTAAAATGCTGAACCTCAGTTATAAATATGAAGATCCCTGTTCTGGGACCTACTGGTGGTAGGCTCTTATTACTCCAGCCTATTTTACGCACATTCCGCATGTGCCAAAACCCAGGATGTGCAGAAGTCACCAAACTGGAAAAAACTGATTGGCTTTTTAGCTTGTTTATTTGTTTTCTGTCTTAATCTGAAACAAAACATCATGAAGATAAGTCTAAAACAAGATGTACTTTCAGCTGCTTGAATCTTTTGTGTCATTTTAAAGTCTATATAAATAAGGGACTGTCTTCCTTATTTTGTGTCTATAACCAGTAAACAGACCCATTCACCTGCAAACATTATGTGCACTGTGGAATTTTCTGACACTTACATTTGTAAGAAAAATATTTGACTAAATTTTCAGATTTTACTTTTTATTTTCCAGTTATTTTGATGAATAATTTAAAATCTGGAAGTAAATGTGTTATAGACACACTGTGCTAAGTGTCGTATCTTCTTTATTATTACCTTTAGAAATGAGATAGGTGGACTTCTAAGATACTCTCAAATTATTAGAAGTCACTTTTTAAAATTTGGCCCACTAGAAAATATTACATGTAAACTATGAATTGGTCTTTATAATGCTCCATGGGTCCTGCTTTATGAATACTGTTTGAAACTGTTCGTGCAAATTTTTCATGCTCTCAAACTTTAAAAAAATATGTTCTTTTGTCCTTATTCTGTTACTTCCACACTTAGAGGTTTAAAATATCCATTCATGATTTTGATTTAAAAAAATCAAAGCAATGTAAAAGGTAATGGATCCTCCCATCTTCCACAGGTCACAGGCCTCACAACGTTAGTTACATCAAGGAAAGTAACATAAATGGTACTATTTATTGATGTGATGACCCGTATCCTGGACTGTCAAGTATTTCTTAAATTATATACTAGTAGGGTATTAATCATTCTCAGAAGATAGAGAATCTAAATAAATACTTTTCTCCTTTTTTTTGGGCAGGGGTAGGGAGTATTCCTGCTGAATTCAATCTGTTACATAAAATGTAGGCAACCAACAGAGATGTAGAGGAACAGCTAGTCAATGTCTAGATAGTGGACTCCCAAGATTTGAAGATCCTGAATTAACCTACTTGTTAGCTTTAAATGAAAATTAGTTCAGTGGTATTGGAATAGTCCCCAGTGAGTGTCTCTGAATCACAAAGACACAACCTATTTGTAGTTTGCAGACATTTGTTTTGGAAATGCCTAGCAGCAGTGCCACAACTTTAAAATAAAAGCTCAGTTATATTTACAGTTTGCTGTTGATCTAATAGGCACCCTGGCTCTTACAAAGTNAAATAATTAAGATAAATCCTAGCTTCTGAATCATGAGACATATTACATATATGGTGTAAAAGTTTTCAGTTAATATATTTTTATGTCCCAAAGGAAATACAATTTAACAAATGTGTAAAAGTGAGTTAATTCCTGACAGGTTATTTTCCCCCATGTTTTTGATCTGCTAGAAATTTCTGTC
>VXAZ01008589.1:3116-13624 GCA_013399875.1 Gymnorhina tibicen
GTGGAAATTATGCCAAAAGAAAAGGGAGTTTCTGATGACTAAATATACTATTGAATTGGGTCATTTAAAAAATGCTTTAATACCTCTCCAGCACTTAAAACTAAGTTAATAGGATATATATGCTAAACTCTCTAACAGCTGTGCACATGGGACCTAGGCTAGCTGGACCTTGATGGCCAAGAATGAGATTTCTGACCCTTTCCTTTTACATGGCTCCATTAGATACCCTAGGTGCTTTCACATTTATTCAAAACTTCAGCGTGAAGTTCCGTTTCTGAAAAAAAAGCCTTTTTAGGAAAACAGCAGCAAAATGGCTCAAAAATATATTTTTTAAGAAGAAACATGGAGGAGAAGCAAAAAAGTTGATTTTCTTCAGTTTTTGGATAATTGTTACTTTTCTGCCTAACATAAGAAGGAAAAGAAACATTATGAGAAAAGAAAACATTATGCTGAAGAAAAATTGTGCAGTTTTGTTTTCCTGTAAAATATTCTGATCTCAACTCATGATCAAAGATTGAAATACATTCTTCCTACACCTAGTATAGTTATGGTTTGGCTTATGGCTATTTCTCCCTCATTACATATGGAAAAAATTTTATTTAATTTAATAAACATGTTTTTCTTCTTTTTAAATACTTAAATATTTGGATCATTTTCAAAACCAAAGTGACTTTCCCTATTTCCTGTATCTGAAATCTAACAATTCCTGTTGATATTTTTTTAAGTACCTTCCAGTGAGGATACCTACAGGTCTTTACTTGACAGTCTTATTTGCCAGGAGGAAACTTTTCTTCTCTGCCTTCCTCTGAAATGTATTTTCACATTCTCCTTTGTTTTAAATATTAATTTGTTTGCTTGCTGTAGCTTGGCACCGCATATTACTGTTGGTAATAATATTTGCTAATAACCTTTTAATATACATACATTTTTATATAGATATACATTTTAATACATATACCTTTTAATATAATACAGTTTTAAAATTGTAAAAATGCACTGGGGAAGCTGAAGCCACTGTAAGTCATTGAGACCCAGACTCCTAAGACAACTAGAGGTGTCCTGGATTCAAGCAGAACTATTTAATTACAGATGGTGTTGGGTTTTTAACAGAGCTAATTACACCAGTACAAACCTCAGCTAGGTGCAGGATGAGAAATTGGAAGGTATCTCATTGCTGATATTCCACTCATGGTCAATATTTTTCAGAATAGTGGGGTCTCACAAATGAGCCAAACGTCTTTGAAAACTCTGTCCGCAATTTTTAGTCACACTTGGTAATATGAATTAAATAGTCAGAAAAAATAAAGTTCATGAACAAGTTGCAGTATGCTATGATTGCTGAAGAATTACCATTTGCTGAATCCTTTCTTATCTGATGTTCATTGTAGCATTCCAGCACATTTGAGGCAATCAAAATTACACAGGTTTAAAATGTAATTTTAGTATATAAAGATGAAGACATGCACAGTTTGAAAATATATTGTTTCAACATTTTGTTTATGTTCTGTGAAGTAAAGATAAGGGAGCATTAAAGTGGTATCACAGTAGCAGGAACAGAAAGTATTATTCTGTACTACCCTAAAAAAATGAATTTTTAAAAAATACTTAAATCAATGACATCCCCATTATAGAAAGCTGGAATGGGTTCAAGTCTTTAAAAGTTCTGCCACCTCAAGAGCATCACCTACAATGGAGTTTAACCTCTGAGGAGGCTGCAAAATCAAAGCACAAATATTCTGAGACAATGGAAAATCCTGCAAATAACAACAAAGGAAATACAATCTTGACTACACTGATGCTGACTGAAAGCAAAACTCCCTGAATTATAACAACGATAATTTGTTAATTTTAATTATTTATAAGGAGATGATGGCCGAGTCCCCAAAAATCTTTCTATTAAGAATCCTCAGTATAAATCTCTCTGATATACTGTAATGCTACTTCATCTCTGCTGCCAGCTGCGCTGGGACATATAAAGCCCCTCATTAGTTCACGCCTCCACTTACAAGGATTGCTTTAACAAAGGGATCTAGTGTGTGTTAATGACTCTTAAAATTAAGATATGACTGTGGCAAAACAAAAAATACCTTTGTCTTATTAAAATGATTTGGTAACAGCAGTGCAGAGCTGTTTTGTATTTGCTTGTCTCCACACACATTTTAGATCAGGCAGAAAATAGGGGATGCACTCTGGAGAAACACATAATGAAGTCAGATGGAAAATCTTGCCTTGTTTCACATATGAGTTCAATTCATTCTTTCCTGCATTTGAGACAATATACACAGAAGAAAACACTCCCGACATGTTTTAACTTCACTGACACTGAAAATGTTTTCTCTTTAGCTGGTGATTTTAGTTCTCATCTGAAATATTATATATATGATCACTGGAGATAGTCCTGAAATCAGTTTTTAGCTTTGGCTTTTCATCTGATATTTGCTGAGCACCACTGCTCAGAGTTCTTTTGATAATTTTGTCAGTTAATTCACATCTAGAAAAGTGTAAAAAAAAAAAGCCAGATGTAAGGTTGTCACCTTTTGTGTTACTGTTACTGTTCAGAGCTCCTGGGGGGAGGGGGGCAGATATTTGCAGATTTTACAGGGGAAAGGGCAGGAGAAGGGTTCTACAATTCTGGAAAAGAATGCTGGTCTTGTAGTTAGAAACAGGAGAACTGGAGTTCACCTGTCATAAGCAGGTACTTTGGTTCAAAACTGTTCCCTAGAGCCATGCTTTGCAATTGAGCATAAGTCAGAATAATGTGTCAAGACTTGGAGCATAGCTCTTCAATGTCTAACACAACTATTAGAGAAAGAGCTAAAAAAAATTTGGTTGTCAGCATAATTTGAGTTTAAAATTATTTTAAAGGAATGTTTAATTCCTAATTAGCCTATTCAGTGCATTACAATGTACATTTATATCCAGTAGCTAAGAAACCCAAGATAATCTTTTTATGCAGCGTATCTTGTATGCTATGTAACTGTCCATAGAAAACAACAGGAACTGCTAAATTAGCTATGAGCTTTAACATGCACAGGTCATATTAGGGAAAGTGCTATATAAAAGAAATATAGAAAAAATCAGCTGTACTTCACTAAACAAGACCGTTTCTCTAATACTAGCCCTGTTAAAATGTGTTTTATTTCTGCTTCTAAGGAGAAAGATCAAAGTTTGCTGTTAAGCTTACACACCTCATTTTTATAGTCTCTGTTTTAGTAGTGTCGGTGACTTATTTTGTTGAATACATATATTTTGTTTTGCGTGGTTTGTCATGGTAGAAGGATTTATGCCAAATACCAACGTCATGGAAAAGATTTTGTGGCAGGAATGGTGTTTTGGTCAATGGTCCACCCTGGCACCCAAACCACTCCCCATGCTGGCAATACAGTCCACAGTTTTTAAGGAAAAGCACCACAGTGTTCAATACTGAAAAAAAGAAGATGAATACGATAAGTCACAGCATGAATGTCAATTACCCCATCATCCTTCATATTTGTGAGTGGTTTATATATTTCTGCTGCAGGAAGCTATAAGAGCAAAGGGAAATACACCTCGAGTCCTATCATCTCAGAACTGGGAAATAGTATTCAGGTCAAGGGCTGAATGTCACTGCCCATGATTTTCACAGTGGTATTGCCCTGACTCTGAGGTTCTACCAATTATAGGCATTTTCAGGACCTCTCTGAACTTTTCCAACTAGACTCTTTGCAAGGAGACTTAACTGTGAGAGAGTCTGAACCAGTCTAAATTGAGACAGTGGCACTGAATTAAGTAGAGTTGAGTACAAATGAAATGCCTTAGAAGTGCTGGTTCTGACAGTGCCAGGTGCTGTCAAATTTTAAAGGGCATTAGCATTCACACCCTGAATATAAGCAAGAATTGGCGCTGCTCTAAGACCTTTTGTAGTAGCATGATTAATTTTTAAGTTAAATGAAAATTAAAATATTTCAGATGTCATATAAAATATACTACTATCACAGAAAACAAATGTGCAGATAACAGAGATGAACCACTAATTTTCAGATCCTATAGCATTCATCTTGAGAGAGAAGATAATTCTTGGAAGAAAAGAGATTTGCCTGTCACCCTATCAAAAGCAAAATGTGAGTTAGTGTATTTTAAAAATCAAGTGCAAATATTTTAATTATAATATTGGATGAAAGTGGAGAATAAAATAATTTATCAAAAATATTATCTTCTACATTATAATTTTTATATAAGAATTAAAGCTTAGGTAGTGATAAATAAACCAAAGATAGTGGCTTTGTTCCCAAGAATAGCGGAAAGGTAGGAAAAGGCAGGGTGAATAGGAAAAGAGCCAGCAATCATATCATACACCAACCACAATGATGTTACTTCATGAATCCATAAATTTGCAAGTGAAAATTGTACAGCTTTTTCTTGAATTTCACAGCTGTGCATTTGCAGCTTAAAAATATGTAACTTCATTTTTTTTTTTTTTTTTAATTTTGCACAAGTGTTTGTGGTTGTCAGCTCGATGTTCAGTTACTGCAGGGAGAAAAAAACAGTAGCAAAACAGAGGTCAAGAGAGTCTCATCTGGTTGCTGTGCTGAAGATGACAGCCCAGCTGATGAAGTTATCTGTTAAACAATGGAACAATAGTATTTTGACTACTAAGTGGTGCAAACTGTACAAAGCAGTTCAGGACAAACCCTTTTGGCACAAGCTAACTTGCTTTTTTCAATGATCAGAGAAGTTCTTCACTAACAAATTGTGAAATCCTCTGCACTGTAACAGAATTACCTCTTTGCTTAACTGAAAAAATTAAAAGTCCCTAAGGATTTATTTTGAAACACAACTTTGTCTATCCTTTGTCTATACTAAAAAAACTCAGAAATCAAAGGAACAAAATCCAACCAACAAAAAAAAAATTCTCAGAAATAGAGACCTCACCAATTCACAATGAGATAAAAACCTGATACAACATCTGTGACAAAGGATGCTTCTATATCTCTTTGAACAAAAGTAAAGCTCTTTATTACATGTCTGCAAACATTTTTCTCTACTTTCACTTGCCCTGAATCCTTAACAAAAATAAGCATAAGAGCATGGGACAACAATTTTGCAAAACTGATATTTACAGAAAAAATTCTGGCTTATGCCTTACATTTCTGTTTGTGAATCTAAAATCTATTTGAGTTACAATTTTTAAAAAGTCTTGGCAGTGTAAGTGGCTTATGAAGACAGAGAATAGTCAGGATTTTATGTGATATTTTTAGAGCTTTGATATATACAGACAAAATACCGTAGAGTATTTTTATGTATGTACAGACTGGTCCTAAAAATTCACATGCATTAAAAGAAGTGCATTGCATACTCAAATACTGTACTAAATATTGTGAGATTAAATTGTTCAGCTGAAGTCCTGAGATCTGACAAACCTTGTTTGGTGCAAGAACAGAAGAGAATAGTGGAGGAAAGTGGATTTAAGGTAGTGTTATCTTTCCTTATCAGCCAAATGCTGGACATGTCAGTAGGCATGTGTTTAAGTTTAGGTTATCTCTGGTATGTACCTGTGCACTTGAAAACATTGATATACTTTTTTTGGAACTGTAGAAATATTTACCAAGAGGTCAAGCCTCCAGAAAGAAAAGGTATTAGTATATTGCAACAGCTCTAATATCTTTGTCAGGCATATACCAGATACATACACAATCATACTCTGCCTACAGACATAAAGATTCATAGACCTGTTGCAAATCCTTCAGTCCAAGGATGCTTGAAAGCTGTCTGAACTCGCAAAAAAACCATCCTACCTACTAAATTGCTATTTAAGTATAAGTATGCTTTCAAAGCATTCTTCAAGGCACCAACCAAAAGCATGTATTTCTTACCTTTGCGCAGGGTGTAATAAAACCAAAATTATAAAATCATTAAAATTTTGGCAGTAAAACCATTCCAATACATCTATAGTTCATTTTCTTTTTTGACAAGGCTACGTTTTTATTTGGTATTTATTCACATCCAAGACTACGTGTCTCCCAGCAGATCTGTCATGCTTTTGGGCTGACCTTCCAGTCAGAACAACTTAAAGAAACTTAGGATCTTGCTGCAAATATTACAGCTACCAGCACTGATGAGGCTTGCTCCTCACCAATTAGTTAAAAGTAATCATTAAGGACAGCTAGAAAGAGGGAGTCTAAAATTAAGTATTTCCACAATAGGTCTGAATAATTTTTGAAATGAGATCCTAACTGCCATCCCCATTTAGCTAGAGTCTCCAAGTGTCGAAGGTATCTCTGTGCGAAAAGCTTTTAATTTTGGAATGCTACACCACAAACTAGAAGCTCAAACAAACTGCAATGGAAAATTGCATGAAAAACAATGAAGGTCAATGTACCAAGGTCTAGGAGGCATTAACAAACTATGACAGAAGCCACCTTCTGGCCAACTGGGTCATGATGTAATGGATTTGAAGCAGAAGAGTTTTTAAAAATAACAGGAGGTAAAGTTGAATACCTAAGTAGTACAAAGCTAAAGACAAAATATATGAGACATTGACTAATGTTTAATCACATATTTAAATATATTCTATTCATTTTGCCAATCAGTCTCATATTAAACCAAATTTATAACCTAAGTAGTTAATAGGTGCTTCCCATTTTAATTTTTAAAAAAATGGGCCTGCCTCTTGTCATAACAATATGTCACCAATCCCAGCTGCTATAATACAGATTTACATACAGGCAAAGCCATTTTTGTAGGTTTATAGCTTATCTGGCACAAGACCACATTTCGTACTGAAATGCAAAATGGATTATGGCGTTTGTTTTTCTACATTTTTCCTTTGATTGAAAAATCAAATCTCTACATAGGGAGCCCCTGTCCACTATATATCCTGGAACAGATCTGGAGCAAACTGAAGAATGTTTGCTACAGAAATTGGAGCTTAACACTGTAGAAACGTTTCCTGTACTTGAATTCTGTTCTGGATAATAGACAATCTCTCACTATTCAAAGCCAGTTCTGTACTTTCTCAGTCTGACAACTGTTGTCCTTGTTAGGGCAGTACTCTTAAGATAAATTATGAATGCAACGTGAAAGCTGTAAAATTTGTTGTATCTTCTATTATCTCCATGTTAAAGGCCACAAAAGCTCTTCAGTGAAGTCAGCCATTAAGAAATGACAGGTATTGCTATCAGCCTTCTTTATAGCCTATTACCTGCAATGACAGCAGCTGCTACACTACTACTGTACAGCCTCTCACGTTATTTGCAGCTAAAGCCAGCTACTGTATCATTTTGGCTCATTTTCTTGACAGTGCCATCATAAATCCATGCAGCTGCAGGGTAACTGTCGGCTGCCTCGATTATCTTCATAGCTCGAATGAATCTTGAAATGTGTGTAACAGGCAATGACTGTTATGGATCAGGCACAAGGGCCATTCTCTATCCATTCTGTCAGGTCTGTGAAGCAATGCCTGCCACAAAGAGAGTTCCTAAACTACTGTCATGTAATCAAGTAAAGTACCTGAACTTTGAGAAATTTCATGGTTCTCGCTGAAGCTTTTTTGGTCTCAAGTCGCTTCCCTAGACAGCAGTTTAAAAAACATTGTCTTTTGATGTCCTAGTGGAAGGCTTTGAGGGTTGTATTATAATAATTATTATTATTACCACTATTATTATAACTATAGTTATGTATCTATGTATCTGTTTTAAACAGATGTCTCTGACTAACACAGAGACACCTGAATATCCCTACGGAATAAAACCAGATGAACATTGATTCGCATCCTTGGAGGGGATGAAGGAAGGTGGGGGAAAAGCTTCTCAGCAGCAGTAGTCTGAATGACTCTAACATACATGTCTAGAAGTTTTTTAGTAGTAAATTTGTTGTATTTCTCCTAATTTGTGAACACTTCTGCTGTGCACAATCCTCCAGGCAGAAGAATAAGGTACTAAACTGTAGCTCTGTGGGACCTGGGATAAGGTGGGCAGTGCAAGGCAAAGCCGGCTGAGGTCAGAGGCATTGATAAGGCAACAAGGAATGCAGAGAGATCCTGGGTGTTCATGCCATCCTTTTCTTGACACAAGAGTTCAAACTGTGTTTGCATTGTACCTAAAAGTGAATATTTTATGGCGTTCCTGTTATCCTTGTGCATGTCACTCCAGCAAGATAATACAATAAATCGGTCCAGACTCATCCTACCTAGCCTCAGGCTGCAAGTGAAAAGCCTAGAACAGGAGTTTTATTGACCTCAGTCCGTTAAGTAGTCAACATATAAAAGTGAAAACTTCCAGATTAAATTCACCTAAGTATTGAATGTATCAGCCCTTGGGTTGCAGAGACAACTTAAAGACTCTTACCACTTAATTTCAGTGCCCCAGTTAGGCATTTAGAATTAATTGAGATGGATCTGAAGTGCTATGTACCCTGTTAATGTCTGATTTTAAAAACCTCTAAGTACTTGCCTTTATTATGAAAACCTAAAAGTTTTTTAAAAAAAAAAGTTAGAGCTGGAGCAGTATCATTTTATTCCCCTTGCTGGGCAACTTTTATCAAGTATCAATACGTATTGAAAATATCGAAAAAAATATGTCTATCTTTTTTTGCTGATCCTTCATAAATCCTACATCACATGTATCCCAAATAGTTATATTAAGATTGCAAAAAGGTAACTTTCCTAATCAGTGCTCTCTTGTGTTGAGTCTCAGTTTAAATTCCAGTGAAGTAAAGACAAAAATTTCACATTATCATTAGAGTTTTAGAAGGGTCCTGTTTTTCCATCTTGAGAAAGGAAAACCAACATCTGATTAATCAAGGCATTCAAATATTTGTAGTACTTAGAGATGTACTTATTGTAATTATTTCCACTTGGATTATTCACATGCTTGGAACTACCTGTTTGAAGATGTGCCTCTGACTCAGAATTTATTGCAGTATCTTGTATAGCAGTGTGACAGCAAGAGAGAAATGTGGTCTCTACAAAGCAGCTTTCAGTGCCACTATGAAATTTAGAGTTTCAGAAAGTTTATTTCAATGTGGCCTTAAAGTACCCTTTAACATGCAGTCTGCCTCAGATAAGTTCTTGAGGACATGAAGGGTATTTTGATGCATTAACTTAATTTTAAATCAGTAAGTCATAGGCCATAGCCAAGCCTCGGGGCAGACTTATAGAAAAATATATCTGAAATTATACAGATGGTCTTCACATTTAAAGAGAAGGGCCTTCAGTGTTTGGATCTAGACAGGTCTATTACTGTTCTGCTTTATAGCCTACCAACTGCAACATTTTATTTCAGCTTTCTTCTAAACGTACGGTGGTATAAGCAGATTCTAACAGGTTTACCTTTTCAGCAGCACATCCTCCTATATTTGTTAAAGTAGAACAAACCCATGGTTGATTGATTTCACTGGAATTTGACTAAGTTTGTATCTGGGCCAAAAAAATTTTATAATTGGATTTAAGATTTAATATAGTAACTGACTTGGTTTTCCCCCAAAATTAAATCAGCCCTGTGGATAGAGAAAAGACCACAGGAAATGGTAGGACCCACTTCCTGTAACTGCTCTTTTACTCCCATCAGTGGTCTTTTAGAATATAAATTGAACACAAATTGATAATAGAATAATTTACTATTCAACATGAATAATAAATGTGAAGGATGATTTAGTCTCTCTCTATATATTTCTGCTTAAATAGCACTTTTCTTCCGGCCAGCCTGTCGTAATTTCAGTTTAATTAAAAAAATGTTGTACTGGTATATAAAACACCACTGTAATATAGTTCTTGCAATACACATTGAAGTAGCAAGAATATTCTAACAAGAATAAATGTTGTAACAAAGTTTAGAAGAGGTCTTCAAAGATTCCTAAATACTTCAAATAGCACAATTTCAGATTTCATAGCCAGGAGACATTCCTACAAGATATAAACATTCTCTATGTTCAGAATAAGGGTGTGGACAGTAATGGGATATAAAATTTTAAAAATCTAAATGAAAGCATTACGAAGATGGACTCCTACTTTATAAGAACAGTTCTTATAAACAAAAATTTTCTAATAAAAACTGGCGAAGAATTAAAGGAAAAGATCCTCATGTGAAAAGAATGCACATGATATTATAAGGATCTTTTTTCCTTATCCCTGCCGCTTGTTTTTATTTGCAAGCAAAGTATTAACCTGTGTAGTTAGAGTGGCTTGGGACCAATACCCAGAAAAATTAGACTTTTTCTGCAAAAACTGTATTTTCATATACAAGAAGTGATCTGTTGATCAGAGCAAATATAAGACTGAAAGAAGCCCCATATACACAGTTTATAAAACTGAATATAAGAAGAATACAAACCCAGAAATAGGTCCCAGGACCTATTTCCACATTCATAAAAGAATAGAATGATCCTTCTTTTTAGAAGTGTATATAAACATGTATACAAAATAATACATTAAATTTATTATAAACCATATCTATTTTACATGAAGTGACTAGAAATATTACTAGAATGGATTTAAATTTGGTTCTCAATTTTATTAACATTTGTGCGGGTAA
>VXAZ01008595.1:0-131266 GCA_013399875.1 Gymnorhina tibicen
GGATCAGGTGGGACTGTGGGGCCGGGGTTTCTCCAGCAGCAGCATCCTCCCGGCAGCTGCTGAAGGGCTCGGGGTGGCCCGGTGTCCCCAGGCAGGAGCTGCCTCTGCTCCTGGCAGGGCTTTTTCCTCTGAGGTCTGACATGGGAATAACCTGTCCCTTTTACATAAGTTCCATAATTCATCTTTTACTGCTCCTCTCACTGCCAAATACATTCCTCCCTTCAGGTCCGAGTGCTGGCCACTGGCTGGCACGTGGATATTGTCTTGGAACTTTAGGGACAGGAAATGTGTTGGTTCCAGGTGCAGGAAATCCTTGGGAAAACTTAGAAGTTGCTTGTCTGAGAAATTAAAGTCGTCACCTGGACAGGACAATATTTACAGTATCTCTCTGGTTCTGTTTCACAGCTTCCGTGTAAATCCTTACTTCCACACCAATGTATTATTTACCTTGGTCGCTGGAGACCTTGTCTGGCGTTATTTATCATATATATTGTGTGTGATTATATTTCAGCTTCAAATTATTACTGGCAGACACGAGCGTGCCTTGGCATCTCTCTTTATTGCGCTTTGTGCTCGGCAATTCATTCTGCCTGATGGAGCCCGGGTGTCACACGGGCAGGTTCCGTGATTTATGGCTGCGCTTCCAGACTTTGGTCTCGAGCCTCCACCTGTTCCCCAGCTGTTACTGGAGCGCGTGTCTCGCTTTGGGAGGGTTGGACTGCGCTGGTAAAGCTCCAACGCAGTTCATTTCCGTAATCCCACCGATGACGTGGGGCTCTGTGATCATCACTGGTAATCTCCTCTCCTCCCTTCTGTCTGGAGGCGTGTGCAACCCACAGCAAACTGCAGATGCTGCCTGCTCTGCTTAGCTGGGACATCAAAACAAACTCTGATTTAAGTACAGGTAGCTCAGAGGTCGAAGCAATGGTGCTGAAGTGTGTAGGAACCAGTGAGCAGTGGCACTGTAGGATCAGGGAATCCCAGGCTGGGCTGGATTGGGAGGGACCTTAAACCCATTTTATCCCACCCCTGCCATGGCAGGGACACCTTCCCCAGACCCAGGGTGCTCTGAGCCCTGTCCAGCCTGGCCTGGAGCTCCCCGTGCTGATAGCTGTAAGCCTGATGAGATACGTTTGTTCAAGTGCCTCGACTCAGTTTGGGGCATAGTTCTAAAACCAGGCTGTATCTTTAGTTGTTCATCCTAATTCAGCCTGTGACATGTTCAAGGAAATTCTTCTGCAAGAAGAAGATTTTCTTCCCTCTCAAAGTGTTTCATAATTCTGATTGCATTAGTTCATGTATAGTCAAAGTGCCTAATTTGTGCCTTCAGTGCAAACATTGCATCAAACCAATGGCACAAGTCAGGGCTTCTGCCATAGCTGATCAAAAACCTGATTGAGTTTTCTCCAGGGGCTTTCTGTTATTTGTCCCTGTGATGCCAGGGTGGGGTTTTTTCAGGACAGGGGCTGACTTTATGCAACAAAAGGGAAGAATCTGTTTTGCAATGAGGATTCTTGAACAGCCCAGGTTGCAGTAACTGTGTAAGGATTTTGTTGTGTGGGTTCCATGGAGAATGAAAGGATTGGAACCAGATGATCCTTAAGGTCCCAACCCTTCATTCTGTGATTTAAGTGAAGTTCTCTCTTCATAACTTTATAACAGTAATGTTAATTATTTTCAACCACACAGCCTGTAAAAGAACAAAGAGAGGATTTCCAGGCAGTTTTGTGTCTTTTTGTGCAGCAGTGGGGCTGCAGCGGGGCTGGGCAGGGGCTGCTCCCACTTTGGGGGTTCATTGTTGTGGGGTCCCGTTCTGGACATGGGGCTGGGTTGGTGGGGAGGGATTTGGGCCGAGCCTCAGCCCCTCTCAGTGGTGTTCAGCCTTGAGGCAGTGATGGCTTCCTCACACTGGGGAAATGAGCTCAAAGGCAGATTTCGGGCCCAATTCTGCTGAAAATTTGCACATAAAAACCCCATTTTCCACTGGGCAGTAAATGGTGTTTGGTCCCTTTTGAGCGCCACGGACGCCATTCCGTGTGTAACAAAGGGGTTTCCCGCAGGTGGGGGAAGTTCCCCCGTGCTTGTCAGGGATTTCCTTTAGGATCGTTACTATTGCCAGGTTTTATTCCCACAAGGAGCACGGAAGAGAATTCCCAGAGAGCCGGAGCGGGGCAGGGACTCGGCGCCAGCAGCTCCGGGCGCTGCCGGGGCGGATTTGGGGCAAACGGGGACAAACCACAGAGCATCGGCCCCGTCCCGAGGAGCGGAGCACCGGGGCTGCTCCGGAAGAGTCAGAGCTCCCTCTGCCTGCAGGCAATTAGCGATGGCGTTAATTACACTTGCGCCGGCGCTCCCCGCGGAACAGGGCTCGATGCGTGTCTCTGAAAGCCAGGAACCGAAGCGGAGCAGGAGCAGGAGAAGCCAGGCTGCGTGCGGCGGCTGGGGCGGGATGTGAGCATGAAGGCTCCAGGACATAGCAGGGCTTCCAGTAAATCTGAAAAATAGAGGAAAATTCTTCTCCTTATCTGTGATTTCTGAGTTCATCTCCTTATCTCTTAGTAAGAGAAAGTATATTACTTATTATTTTATATATATGTGCATGCATACATATAAAGTAATAATACAGTAATACAAATAATATTAAATACATTTAAAAACAATATATTGCATCAGTCAATTTAAATTAGCAGGACCAAACTCGAGTCTGGTGTTAATCCCTGACTCTGGTGATTCGGTGCTTAATACCAGCTCAGGGTACTGCACCAAATTTCCTAAGTTAGGGATTCTTTATCTCAAAGGAGAAGAGAGAAATATCATGTGGAAACAATCTTGTTGTAGTAGATTGGAACTGACTCGTGTATTAAACTTATAAGAGGAGCCTTTCTTGGGATTTAATTGCACAAAGCCCGGGTGGCCGCAGCGCTGTCACTTTGTGTTGGGTGCAGTGACTCCTCCGGATTGCTATCCCAGTAAATCGGGAGTAATTGAGCAGGGATTATCCCTGGCAGGGGAGGCACAGCCGTTCCCTTTGTTCAGCCAGCTCCACAAAGGCGTTTTTGTGAATAACACAAAGTTTGTTCAGAGGGCTGGGACCGGGACCCGCAGCTTCTGCCAAGTGCTGGAACCGCGGGGTTCTGTGAGTGCCTGCGAGGGCCATCCCTGCAAACAGCATCCCGAGGGATCCTCAGCTGGAGACGGAGGGATCGTGTATTCTCCAGAGCCGCGAATTCCCGTGTGCCAGCGCTGTGAGAGCTCTGCAGTGTGGATGAGAACGGCCCAGAGCTGTGGCTTCCCCATGTCTGGGAGCAGCTGAAGGGGGCTTGTTCTGGTAAATTTGCTGTGATGGCTGAGAGCAGGCGGGTGGCAAACGTGACACTGCTTCCACGCAGGGAGAATCCTTTAATTCCTGCTGTCTTCCCAAGGCTGGGCAGAGAGGAACCGTCTCAAGTTTAACAAAGGCCAGTGCAGGGCCCTGCACCTGGGGAGGAACAGGCACAGGCTGGGGGGACCTGCTGGAGCAGCTCTGGGGGTGCTGGGGGCCAGCGAGCTGGCCCTGAGCCAGCAGTGACCAGTGGGATCCTGGGGGCCAGCAGTGACCAGTGGGATCCTGGGGGACAGCAGTGACCAGTGGGATCCTGGGGGACATTGAGCTGTCCCTGAGCCAGCAGTGACCAGTGGGATCCTGGGGGACATTGAGCTGTCCCTGAGCCAGCAGTGACCAGTGGGATCCTGGGGGCCAGCAGTGACCAGTGGGATCCTGGGGGGCAGCGAGCTGTCCCTGAGCCAGCAGTGACCAGTGGGATCCTGGGGGCCAGCAGTGACCAGTGGGATCCTGGGGGGCAGCGAGCTGGCCCTGAGCCAGCAGTGACCAGTGGGATCCTGGGGGCCAGCGAGCTGGCCCTGAGCCAGCAGTGACCGGTGGGATCCTGGGGGGCAGCGAGCTGGCCCTGAGCCAGCAGTGACCAGTGGGATCCTGGGAGACATTGAGCTGTCCCTGAGCCAGCAGTGACCAGTGGGAAGTTCTGTACTTCCCCACGTGAGGCTTTTGGGGGTGGCAGCAGCTCCAGAGATGTTGGTCTGTAGAACAGGAGTCACTCACTGGGAGACAAAACAGGTCCCTTGTTATTACATAAAAACCCCAACACAGATCTAACAAAAAACCCACAAACACACAAAAACCCCCAGTAAGAGTCAACAAACAGAGAAACAAACAAACAATATCCAACCTGCCACACAAACAAAAACTAGAGGCGGAGAGGCGGAGAGGAAAAGGCTCCCAGGTGTGCTGTCAGGAGGAGGGGGATGCAGCCTCTCCTGCTCCTGCCTGTGGCTTCTCTCCAAGAGGGAACCGTGGCCCTGCCATGGGATGGGCTGTGTTAATTCAAATTAGGATCATCTGAACCCTCCTTTCACAGCATTAGTGTCGTGCACAGACTCACACAGCACACGGCACAGCATTGCAAGGATACCCTTGGGAATTGGGAAGCCAAATTGGATTTGACTGTGGGTAAACTGCTGTCTCTGGGGTGAGGCTGGTGGGCTCTGGCGGTTTGGGAGGCGAAGGGCTCCGTGTGCAGTGGGGAGGGAAAGGAGCTGCAGTAAATGAGGGAAATGCTACAAGCACAAGGAAATTCCAAGAAAATTCCCCTTTTCAGGCTTAGGAAATAAGTGCCATGGAGTTAAACGTACCCTTGATTTTCCAGCCACGCAGTAAGGCTGTGGAATACGGATGTGGGGCCTGTGAGGGATGCGTGTGACAGGAATAGGAATTTCCTGGAACAGCTGAGGCCAGCAGCCTGCGCTGGCACTGAGCTGGGGGGAACACCGAAGTGCTGGGAGGCAGCGCTTCCCGCTCCCATTGGAATTCAGGTCAGGACTCCGCAAAATAACAGGAATGGGGCACGGCCCAGCACCACCGGGCGGGAGAGCTGCTCCCCACTGGAAAAGGAGGAGAAGGACTGCCCACAGCTCTCACCAAAATGTGCAATGCCAGTTTATATCCATGTTTGTAATGGAGATCAAATCATGCCCAGGTGCAGACCAAATGTACCAAATCTCAGTGAGGTGGCCAGTTAATTAATAAGGTTATAACTGATCTGCACTGAGAGATATTAAAATGGGGGAGACAATGGAGAGAAAGAAAAGAAAATTAACAGAAATCTATGTCCTGCAGGTGTTGTTGTCCACAAATTTTTGAATATTCAGGTTAATATTCAGTTGTGTGGCCACAGTGAGCGAGGGCTGGGAGGGGATGCTCATAGGAGCAGTAGTACCTCAGTGCCAGTAAACCTCCAAAAAAGGACCAGCTTCCCAAATCATTCCAGTTAGAAACAGGTACTCGTATTCGTTTCCTTCTAACTTGGTTTCTCCAGTCTGAAATACTCGGTGTGCTGCTGCAAACCAGTGACTTGATTTATCTCTGCCTTTTTGCCGTCTGCAAAAACCGATGTACAGCGCAGTAGGAAATAGAAGTCTCTTGGAAATGCTGTTTAGTTTCCAGCCAGCCACTGTGAATTCTGCATGCGGGGAGGATGCAGGGAGGTCTCTCCTTTGCTGTGCTGGATTCCAAGAGGGCTTTCCAAAGACCCTGAGAAGGTGCAAGGCACAGCTCCTTCCAGAACCTCATCCCACTGAACCACTGAGGCCTTAAGTCGGGGAATCGGGGAATAAGCGTGAGTGCCCACAGCCTGGCAGTGCCTGACCTCAGGTGGCTTTTGTCCTTGTCACACAGGGCTGCATATGGCAGGCTGGCAGGAGGATGTCGGTGTCCCCTGCACGGTGCCACCTCCCGTGGCACCCCTGGGGGCACCGTCTGTGTTTGTCACAGGCTCAGAGATGTCCCCATGTCCCCTGCACGGTGGCACCCCCGGGGGCACCGTCTGTGTTTGTCACAGGCTCAGAGATGTCCCCATGTCCCCTGCACGGTGCCACCTCCCGTGGCACCCCCGGGGGCACCGTCTGTGTTTGTCACAGGCTCAGAGATGTCCCCATGTCCCCTGCACGGTGCCACCTCCCGTGGCACCCCCGGGGGCACCGTCTGTGTTTGTCACAGGCTCAGAGATGTGCCCGTGTCCTGCAGTGTCCGGTGTGGCTCCTCCTCCTCCTGCCCTTCCCTGCGCTGCCCCTGAGCTCCAGCCGAGCTCCAGCCGAGCTCTGGTGGGTCTGAGCAGGAGCTCCCAGGCAAGCACAGCCTGGGCTGAGGAGGAGGAGGAGGAGGTGCAGTAACCACATGGGTACAAACTGATGAACAGGAAGATCTGGATTCACCAGGAGGAATTTCCGCACGGACAGGGTGGTCAGCGCGTGGAAGGACAGGGGTTCACAGGAATGCTGCACTTCCAAGGGGTGCCTGGCCCTGGCTTGGCAGGCATTGCTGAGCATTCCCCATGTGCAATCTCTGGGCACCCTGTGCCGGGGCCTTGCCTCCCTCACAGGAGGAATTTCTTCCCAATATCCCATCTAAACCCACTGTCAGTTTGCAAGTGACCCCTCCTTGCGTCTGCCAGCGTTTCCCCTTCTGTTAATGGTTAATAAATGTAAGTTTGTGCCAGTAGTGGCGACCGCTGCTATTCGCTGCACAAGCAGAGATTTCCAGAAAAATTTTTAAAATGTCGTCAATGGACATCCCTGAGCTTTCTGAGGAGAAAAAAAATCCAATTTTGACGCCAGTTTAATTGTTCTCCAAGTGGTTGTTAGTGAAGAGGTAATTCAGCCTCAGCAGTGAGGAGGCTGAGCACAGAGCAGTTATTTGCCATGGTTACCCCGGCCGTGAATGAAGGGACAATTATTCCTGAGGTACTGGAGATCCTGTTTGCTTTGCCATCCTTCAGAGGTGCTTTTTCCACTCCTTTGTGCAAACAACCAAAAAGCCAATTAGGTGCATTTATCCAATTTTAGAGCACAGTGTTTGTAATTAAAGAGTTTGCTGCTGGCCCCGGCCTGAGGGAGAGGGGGGTGCCAGGGGGTGCCGGTGGCTGGCATGGAAAATCCGAGTGCTTCCCAGCTCCAGGCCTGCGGGAAGGTCTGTTCTGATCCCGTGTGTCCCATAAATCCAGGGGACTGCAGGTTCTGATCCCTCATCCCAATCTTTATTCCCTTACTGGTCTGCACATGTTGGCTTCCCCCAAAACTCTGGGAATTTCAGAGCTGGGGGAAGCTTTGGGAGTTTTGGCAGGGGGAGTGCTTGGACGAGTGATAGCTGCTTGGGATGAAACCTGCAGGAACACCTTAACCCAAAGGAAAACAGGGGCATGGGGCAGTGGTGGCCTTGGCAGTGCTGGGAATGGCTGGACTCTGCTCCGAGAGGGCTTTTCCAACCTGAACGATTCTGTGATTCTGGATCTGTTCTTGGACTCTTTCTCAAATTATTCCGAGGTTTGGAGCCCCCAGCACCAGCTGTTGTGTTTGCAGGTGGCCCTTTTTGTGTCCAGCCCTCCCACACAGAATCCTGCTGTCCTCTGCTGGAAGAGCAGATTCCTGTTCCTCACACCTCCAGCTCAGTGGCAGCCTGGAATTTCTCCTCTCTCCTGTCTGCCTGTCCCTCCCTGTTCTCTCTCCCACTCCCTCTGCCATGAAAACCTGCAGTCCCTGCCTGGTGCTCCCGGGGAAGGGCAGTGCCAGCTCTGGGTGCCCTGGCTGTGCTGAGAGAGGCTCGGGGGATGCAGTGATCCATGAAAGCTCTCCTGGGTGACTTTGCCATGGAACACAGAGCCTTCGTTTTGGGCAAAGGCTTCGCAGAATTCACCCTTCTCTTGTCTCGCGCCCACGTTCAGTAGAATGGGTTTGATCAGGGTCACTGCACAGGGAGAAATAAAAGCAGCTTTTTCCCTGAAAGAGAAAAAAAATGAAATTCCTTGTATAGGAGCAGGTTAGGGGCAGGATTTCAAAGGACCTGCTCCCTTTGGTGACTCCTCCCCTTCCTCCTGTGCATGTTATAGTCAGAAACAGAGCAAAAGAAGATGAATTTGTCAAGCAAATCTGAATTATTGGGTTTTGTGTTCTCTCAGTCAACAGGAACCCGATGGTTTAATGCTGTAATTAAGTGCTGTTTTTTCCTTTGGTTTTTCCCAAATGCCCAAGCCATTTCTGTTACAAGATGCTTTGAGACAGAACTAAGTAAAATATTGGGATGGGCGGCGACTTCTGGTTGGCTTTTATCTTGTAGAAGTTTTGTTTTAATATTTAACAATATTTAAATATTTAATACAACTGGAGCTGCTATGCCAGCTTGTTCCCCTGGCCCCTCCGGTGCCGTGCCGAGGAGCTGCCCAGCTAACGGCGTTGTTAGAATGGTTGATGAGTTGTTGTTGGGCTGTTACTGATGGAGCTGTCCGGGAGCAAAGCGAGGCAGAGCCGACCAGCGGGCAGCTCCTGCTTCCCAAAGTTCCCTCCTCAGCCTCCCTTCGACAGGTTTGGGCCTTTGACAAAAGGTGTTCAGCTGTGACTGTAAACAAAAACGGGGCTGTTCTGTCCTGGCTTATCAAAGGTCGGTGAAAAAACACCTCCAGTGGTCCTGGACAAACTGGAGGTGTGTGTGGGGATATTTCCTGTCTGGAAAACCATGGAATCCCAGACTGGTTTGGGTTGGAAAGGAATTCAAAGCCATCCCCGGGAAGGGGGGAGGCAAAGGCTCCATCCCCGGGAAGGGGGGAGGCAAAGGCTCCATCCCCGGGAAGTGGGGAGGGAAAGGCTCCATCCCCGGGAAGGGGGGAGGGAAAGGCTCCATCCCCGGGAAGGGGGGGAGGCAAAGGCTCCATCCCCGGGAAGGGGGGAGGCAAAGGCTCCGGCCCCGGGAACGGGGGAGGCAAAGGCTCCGGCCCCGGTGTCCGTGACCACAGCCGCGCTTTGGGCCGTGCCGGAGCAGCGCTGCGCTCTCGCAGCCGCTCCCCTCGGTGCTGCCTTTCTCTTTCCCTGTTGATTCGCAGCTGCCGGGGTTCCTTCCCTGCAGTGCTGCTGCTCCGTTCACGGCTCCGTTCCGGGAGAGGCAAAGCCACGAGCTGGTTAAGTATCTTTTACTAGGAGAATATCTTTAAATATCTTTGTTTATCTTTAAATGTCTTTTACTCCAGGAGTGAGCGCCATCTGACAGTTCAGGCTTAACTAATTTCAGACAGTTTAAGCCTATATTCTCTTCCCCAGCTATGGAAAATAGAACTAATTTCAAATAGTTTAAGCATCTATTTTAATCCCCACGCGTAGCAAAGACAGAAAACTACAAACTGTTGTTATTTAAAATGCAATTGAAAATAAAGCTAAAATAATAATAATAATGTTCAGTCTTTGTAAGGATTATGTGCATAATAGCACAATAAATCTTCAATTTTAGAAGATTTTCTGACTTAATATTATTTTCTGACTTAATATTATTGATGCTTTTTTGGAATAATGCATGTCTTGGACTGACATAGACAGGTGCAGACAGGGAAGTGCGTAGGAGAGCACAGAGAACATCCAGGATCCAGGGTTTAGGAGGGAATAACCCAGGCCTGGTGAGGCCTGGGCAGGGCTGAGCACCCTCCCTGTGTGCAGGGAAGGAGCAGCACGGACACTGCCCTGGGCTGGGGCTGATCCAGGGCGGCTCAGCAGGGCTGGGTTTATTTTCTGTGCAGCAGGAACTGGGTTCCCTGTGAAAATCACAATTACTGGGGAGTCTCCTGTCCCTTCCCAGCTCTGGGCACAGATACAGACCAAGACTGGCTCCACCCCCGTTTCCCACTCCAGACTCCCTTTGCTTCTCCTCTCCAAAATATGAAATGGTTTTCCTCCTTGACTTGTAACAAGCTATTCTCAAATCTCCCTTACAGTCAATTAAATTCATTAATTAAAAGCAGATAAAGATCAGTGAGTAAAGGCTGAGCTAATATATGCCTAATATATTGTTGTATCATGCTTTGTCAAACATACTAGTAATTGCTCATTTAATTTATTCAGCATTGCTGATTTAAATATCTTTCTGGACGTTTTGGAGTCAGTTGTCATTTCCTTAATGTCTGCCGGTTGCATATCAAAATGTCACTTTATTATTTCAATACATTATCTATGACTTTGGTTTCCTTAAAACCTCTAATTGCTGTGACAGTGCTCACAGAAACACAGGCTTGATCTGAGAATTAGTTCAATCTTAATATGAAAAGGCAGCTCCTCCTGCCTGGAGGTTTTACTTATATGTCACCTTTGCATAATTGCAATGTCACCGGGGACTCTTCCCCTCAGCTCTTCCCTTACCCCAGGGCTGCTGAAGACAGTCCCAGCCTGCCCGGGGGCAGCAAGGGAAGTCCTGCAGGTAACTTCTGCTGCCAGGTGCCACCAAGCCGTTTGCTGTCCTTGGCTCCTTGTTTGCGTGCAGAGGAAGGCGAACCACATCCTGCTCCACAGCCTGGCCACGGCCACCGGCTCCTGCAGCCGGAGCAGCTGGAAATCCCAGGGGCTGTGTGTTTGAGGGGCTGTGTGTTTGAGGGGCTGTGTGTTTGAGAGGTTGGGGATGTTTGAGGGGTTGTGATATTTGAGGGGTTGTTTACGTTTGAATGAGGGAGAGAGAAATCAAAAGTTTAATGAATGATTTGGATCCTCATGAAACCTGAGAGCGAAGAGAATTGCACTGGCACCTCTGAATGATAATGATCTGAAAAGCTTTAATTAAATGTATAAATTGGGGAAAGATCTGCCTTGTGCTGGAAGAACCAGAGAATCCCAGGATGGTTTGGGTTGGGAGGGACCTTAAATCCCATCCAGTGCCACCTCTGCCATGGCAGGGACACCTCCCACTGTCCCAGGCTGCTCCCAGCCCTGTCCAGCCTGGCCTTGGGCACTGCCAGGGATCCAGGGGCAGCCACAGCTGCTCTGGGCACCCTGGGCCAGGGCCTGCCCACCCTCCCAGGGAAAAATTCCTTCCCAATCTCCCATCCATCCCTGCCCTCTGGCAGTGGTAACCATTCCCTGTGTCCTGTCCTTCCATCCCTTGTAATGGTCTCAAATGCCAGATCTCGTCCCAGCCTCAGAAGACATCCACCAAAAATCCGATCCACAGCAAAAGACTTTACCTAAAATGTTAAAACAGTTATTTTTGCAGGAGGCAAAAGAAAAAAAGGATTAAATATTTGGTAAAATGTCAATTTCTAAAGGTCTTCAGACAAACTGATGGTTGGAGCCCAGCGAGTTCAGTGTAGGAGCTAGTGGTGAGGAGACTCAGAGGGGAGCTTTAGGACAGGAGTCAATCTAAATTCCATATTCTCTCAAAAGGTTTTTATAGAAGGATTGGGTTACAAACTCCATCAATAGGTCGTGGAAATTGTGTGTGTGCACATGTGTGTGTGCAGATACAGAAACAGAGACACAAATTGTATTTCCTGCTTCCCTGGGTGCTCTGTCTCTGCTGCTTTGCACTGGTACCAAGCACTGATTTCAGCCTATAAACCTTCCTGCCTGGGGTTTTGTAGAGCTCTGTGAGGCCTTCAGAATAGCTGGCAGCAGTTGTTGGGCACAGCAAAATATTTCAACAGTTGGAACTAATTAACTGTTGAAGAAGGGGTCTTTTTAACAGTGAATGGTGGTGGTTTATTCACTCAATTTTTTAAGATGCTTTTTTTTCTTCCAAGTACCACGCAAATGTAGCTACAGCAGTTACCAATAACTGTTAGAGGAACAGTTTGGACGACTGTCAGTTTGGATGGAATGCCATATGCCCGCTCGGCTGTTCCGTGTAATCCCCTCTAGCTCTCCTCAGGATTTATTGGAGCTGGGAAATGGGCTTGGCTTTGTTTTTAACTGGCCACAGGAGCACTTGGGAGAGGAGCAGTGGCCTGGTGCTGAAGGGGCTGTCCCAAGAACAAGTATTTTTTCACAAATAATGAAGCATATTGATATTAAAAGGAGTCAGTGGTGGTGAGGGAAGTACTGGAAATAAGCTCCAGCCCAGGTGACCCCCTGAGCATCAGTGCCTGAAGGGAACCTACAGGAAAGATGGCTATTTCCTGTGATATATTCAGGTTATGGACAAAGGCAAACCTTACCCAAATGGGTAAAATTCTGTATGAAATCTGAGAGAAAAATTAAGAAGGGATCACAGGTATCTAAAACTGGATAGTGCCGTGGTTCCTGCGCTTGGACTCCATTAACCTCAGCAATTTTCATTTTTTCTTTGAAATTTTCAAGTCACTTCTAAGCTTTTGGTTGGCGACTCTAGGCTTTTTAGAGAAGGAAGCAGTAAAAGCAGCGTCGGTGCTCTGCCTGTGCGTGGTCAGAGCAGTTTGACAGCTCTGAGGAAGCAGAGGGGGGACGAGGGCTCGCCGTGAACCCAGGAGCGCGCCGCGGGGTGAAGCGCCGGGTCCCCGCCGGAGCCACCCCCGCGCCAGTGCTGGCCGCAGCTCCGGCTGGGCACGGGGCTGTGCCTGCCACCCTCACCGAGATGTGCTGGGAGTGTCAGCTCCGAGTCCCCTTCCCCTCGCTGGGGGACGAAGCTGGGGTGGGACAATTCCTGCTGTCCTGGGCGCGGAGCCGCCTCCCGAGCTGCCGTGGCTCACGTCATCAGAGTGATTGATACACTCCCCTTGTGCCTTGGCTTGATTTTTATATCTTGGAGGTGGATTACACCCAAGGTCACCCTCACACTGAAGGGTTTGCTGGCAGAGTATTTTATTTTTCTCCTTTACCACTGGCTGTGTTAATCTGTTTCCTATTAAACCCAAGCATACTCCCTCCACTGCCTCTCTTCCTTTGAAATTGGCATTAAACTACCACTGGAAAAATAAGAACATTCAGACATCAACTTGGAAGTGCGAACACTTTGTTCTCTCGGCTGCAAACACAATATTTGTGTTATTTTTTGTTCTAATTCTCACTTCACTGTTATTAAGGAACAATTTCAGCACATTCACTTCCCGTTGCTGCCAATTTTCGTGGCATTTGAAAAAAACAACAAACAGGTGCAAACCTTGCAGGAGTCAGTGTAGTTGGCTCGTGGCTTAAATTGGTTACATGGAGTTCTACATATTTTTGGGAATTCTGCTGGTGGTCTCAGGGACTTGGAGAGTCATCCTTCCGCCACGTGGGGAGCCTGTCCTGTGCAGTGCTGTGCTTCCACTGTGCTCAGCATCGCTGCCTTTGGGCTGCTGATGGGTGAGTGAGACGTGATTTCCTGGGGCTGGGTTTGCAGCGAGCAGCCAGAGGCACTTTGCCACCTCCATCCCGTTTCAGGGGCGCATTTGACCAAGAAAGGCTCGTTTCGTGCCAAGTGGGGTCCTGTGTCCTCCGCTCCTTTTTCCCACCCATTGAAACATTCTCAATTTCTGCCTTGTGATCGTTCTCACCCCCTTTCCCACGAGATTTTCCCATTGGGAAGAGATGCTTCAGTCGGGAAATGCTGGGGTCAGGAGGTGCTGGGACTGGGAGATGCTGGGACTGACTGGGAAGTGCTGGGGTCCAGAGGTGCTGGGAGCAGGATCCACTTCCCTTCCTGAAAGCAGGGAGAGGTCGTGCTTCCCAGCTGGCCGTGGAGCGCCTGAGGAAGGTGCCTGCTCCTGGAGCAGGGTGTTGGTGCTGCTGCAGGGGTGTGGGAACCCCGAGCCTTCCCGCAGTGCCTCAGGTGCTCCCCTAACCTGCCCCCAGCGCTGCAGTCCCTGCTCCTCAGCTGCCTTTCTGCTGGCGGATTCCTGAGACAGATCGTCTTTGGTCCCCGGCATGAATCACAAAGTGATGCCGGCACCTTCAGAAAATGATGTGAGGTTACTAATTATGTTTATCCAGGGAATTGAAAGCACTGGAGTGTCTGCTTGGGACTGTTTTGGCAAGGTGCTGATTTGTCAGTAATGAGAAATGTGCAGTGCTGGAATTTTTCTCTCAAACGATTCCATTAAGAAGTTGTTCCAGGATGAAGTTGTTGTGTGGGGAAGGAATGAACACGAAGGCAGGGCTGCAAGCTCAGTGATCGGTATGGATTCGGGAGATGATGAACGACGGGATGCAGAGCAGCAATTCAAACCTTTGACAGTGTTTATAATAAAAAGACAGTTCATCCTGTATCGAAGGCCTCTGGAAAAACATTTAACAGTTCTGGAAGCAAGCCAAGCACTCCTTAAAAAGGACTGGAGTGTTTGATTGATTTGGGTGAGGGCAGCCATGGAGTAAAAGGTGGATGCTGAAGGGCCTGTGCCAGCTCTGCAGGTGGCACCTGTGCGACACCAGCACAGGGAGTCCCGGCCGGGGTGGATCTGGACGTGGATTGCTGGGGCCAGGGTGCACTGCAGGCTAAGGGCTGCCATGAGGGACATGGAAAGGGGACATGGACAGGGCCAGTGGGGATCTGCCTGTGCTTTTCTGGGTGAGTGAGGGCTTGGGAGCAGGACCAAAACGCTGCCGGTAGTTTGGTGTTGTTTCTGTGCTAAAAGTATCGTGTAAGTGCAAAAATACCTTCCATAAATCACAGCATGATTTCCGTAGATATTTTGGAGGTGTGTTTGGGTTAGGCCATCTAGTCCTGGCCAGATAAAACCTGACTTGATTTGGTGAAATCACAGAATCCCTGAGGTTGGAAAAGCCCTCCCAGAGCATCGAGTCCAGGCTGTGCCCAATCCCCACCTTGTCACCACTGAGTGCCACCTCCAGCCCTTCCTTGGACAAATTCCTTGAGTCATGAGAAGTCCATCTGCAGTCCATGGGCCTGGCTCGCTGTGCCACAGACCTGAGCAGACTGGAGGATTTCAGGCTCTGCAGCCTGCCCCTGGACTGGTCACAGGCACAGAGTAGCTGTGGAACGCATTCCCTGGAGTGAAGCGCTTGCTGGATAACCACAGAGACACTGAAGTTTGGTGTTTCAGATGAAATCACATGGAAGAATTAAAGGTTTAATCCAAATATGAAAAAGGGCATTTATTTTGCCAGGTTGGCTTTCATTATAATTGGCTAAATGGCTTTTCTTCAGTGTCTCATGGGGTCAAACACTGCATTAAGTGTTTCGAAATGCTAATTTTTAAATTAATTATTCTTGATTGAAAATACGCCTCTTTTTGTGTGTTACACTAAAACAACAAGAAACTGCATGAGTCTGACTAGTGGGGAGCACGGTTTGGAGTCATCAAAGCCATTCCTTCTGGAATTCCTGGTTCTGGCATTCCGGAGGACAGGAGTGTCCCAAAGCCTGGCGGTGCAGCAGTGGTTGCCTTTGATGTGGGGTGATCACCCCGTGTCAGCCTCTCACGGAGCCAACAGAGGCTTAACAAGTTCATCTTCATGTCCCTCTTCTCAAAGCGGGGCCAAATACCTTCCTTTTGTCTTTGAAGTGCTTTTAGAGAGATCTGATGCTTCAAAAATAGCAGAAATTTCTTCCCTACAAAGGCTTTTATATTTGATGTCCTCAGCTGATCCCTTTAGAAATGGCATTCCCACTTTGCAGAGGGGCAGCCAGTGGCACATGGGTCTCGATTTGGGGAGCAAACTCCAAAAAAAGGAGAAGGGAGATGACGGAATGAGCTTATCACAGGTGTGCACAGGTCTCTGGAAAAGCAAATACCGGCTTTGATTTTACACCAATCCTGCCCTCAGCCTCAAAGGTGGACACACACAGAGGGATTGTTGGTGGATGGCAGAAATCCACGGGATGGTGAGAGTCCAGGATTGAAAGGAGAAGCGGTGGAAATGTGACAGCCCTGGCAGAGGGGTGGGTGTGGGACTCTGGAAGAGCTTGGAGACAGCCAGCTGGAAAATGGGGGAGATATTTTTTACATTAAATACTATGTGGGGATGGGACTGTTCTTTCCAGGGAGAAAAAGAAAAAGAGAAAGCCAAGCCCAAGGCAGTAAGAGGACTCCTTAGGAGGAGGTGCAGTAGGGAACCCAGCCCAGCAGATTGGTAGGAGTTGGAGGTGTTTCTGCGGGGGCTGTGCAGTGATTTCCCTCAGCCCTGTGCTGTTACACCCCCACTCCTGGAAACACCGGGGGATTCATTCCCAGCCAGGTAAATTCCGTGTGATTGCCTTGGATTAATTTCCATGAGGGAACATGCTCAGACCTGGCCCAGACCAGGGCAATTATGCTAATGATGTACGTGAGAAACTAATTTAAAACATAAATAATGTATTATTGACCATAAGATTTCCCTCAAGCTTAGATTTGATTCCTTCTTCATCATTTTGCTGCTGAGGCAAATTAGCCTAGTGGAAGGAATAATTTGGGTCCCTTTGGGATCCTGGGCTCTGTCAGGAATGAGTCAGTGCCACCTTCCCAGGAATTTCAGGCATGATTGGAGGGACATAAAGTTTTGGACAAATGCCTCCAAGTGGATGAGGTTTTACAAATCACTGCAAAGAGCTGCCAGCCCCAGCTCGTGCCACGTCCACACCTCCCCAGGGAAGGGACCTGGGCCAGGTCCTGGGAAACCCATCCTGATCCCTGTCCCTCGGGACTGTGCCCAGGGCTGTGCCAGGGGCAGCTGGGGCTGTGCTCTGCCCCCAGTCCTGTGTGCCCCATGGGCACAGCTGGTGCCAGGCCCTGCCCTGCAGAGCCAGGGTTGATCCAGGATCCAGAGCGTTGAGGATGGATGGGAGCTCTGGGGTCGGTGCCTGGACTTTGTGTGTTTAAGGTGCCCCAGAGCCTGGTGAGGCCTGGCCCCCTGAGCAGGAGTTTGTGTTCTCTCTTCTCTCCCATTCCCAGTCCCCTTGCTGAAGGGCATTAACAGAACTTGCCAGGGAATGTGTGCTCAGTGCCTGGAAACGATTTGCTCTGGACCACGCAGAATGTTTCTTTTCCGTGCAGGAATTCTGTATTTAATTAACCGGTAAAGTGTGTGCGCACACCCCCACCGCGGTTCTGCTGAGTATGAAGATGTTTATTGGGCTGTATTCCGGTGTTTTCTGTGAGCTGCCTCGTGATATAAAATGAACATTCCCGTCTCACCCAGCATTTGTTGATCCCCATGGATTCCCCGCTGTAAAGGAGAGGATTCACTCAGTGCTCTCCCGCTGAGGCACAGGGTGAGGAGGCACACGAGGAGCTGTGCTCTGCCTGGACAGGCAGGTTTGGTGCCCACCGAACAGGGGAGCTCAGTGCAGAGTGAACAGTTTGGAAACAGAGCAGAATGTTCCTTGGTTTTCAGGAGTCAGGGGATTAAAACCTTTGTGTGTGTGTGTGCGCTGCTTGCCCCTCACTCGAGCTGCAGGGTCTGCGCACCAGCAGCGTTCACGTTGTTTCAGCACGGAAATCGGGGTAAAATTTTAGAGGTAATAAATTAGTCTCTATTTTTGCTCTCAGGAGTGAGGAACAGCCCTTTAATGGCCAGGATTGGCAGTGCAGTCCTCCCAGGAGTGGGGCTTTGTTAGTTCCGAGCTGATGAGCACCAAGTACATCCCTGCCGCATTGTTCTGGTTATTAGGATTATATTTTGGTTTTGCTAATAATTGTAATTGTAGAAGTGCACAGACAATGGTCTAATTACTTCAGACCATCGGCAAGAGAGAAATTGGGCTGGGTTTCCCTTTGCAGTAGCCCATGCAATTGCATTCCATGAAGTGCCTGATGGACCAGGCCAGGGTGTGGCACCACATTACAGAGCCCAGGCTAAAGGGTGCTTAGTCCCGGCTTAGAACACTTGAATTCCAGAGCCTTCCGAAGCTGAAAGAGCCCTTGCTCTCCAGCTGGGCGCAAGGCTCTGCCCGGCTCTCCCACAGAACCAGCTCAGGTCAGGGGTCACACATCACACTGCCTTTGCTGAGCCCTGTCAGTCATTAAATCCTGGAATGTCCTGAGCTGGGAGGGACTCACAGGGATCACCCAGCCCAGCTCCTGGCCCTGCACAGACACCCCAGCACCCCCACTCCGTGCCTCAGAGCGCTGCCCAAACGCTCCTGGAGCTCTGGCAGCCCCGGGGCCGTGCCCATTCCCTGGGGAGCCTGAGCAGTGCCCAGCACCCTCTGGGGGAAGAGCCTTTCCCTGACCTCCCTGGTTAAAGCCACCATGAGGCTGAACGTTCCAGCAGCAGTACTGGAAACACAAGCTCTGTTTGGGCAGCACAGGATCAATCCAAGCTGTTTCATTCCTGCCTGGTGGCTTTGAGCAGAACTCACATGGTTTCTTTCGGGGACTCTCTCAGAACAAGGGTTCAGGTTTGGGTGTCGCATTTCTACGTCTGAAGAGCATTTCAGCTTTTCTTGGCTTCCTGAAACTTCTGCTAATAATCTGGAAAGACTTCTGCCAGTCTTTTGAAATGGTTTGCCAATTTCTCCCTACATAACTGGTCACTAATGCTATGACCAGGTTAAATTGCACCAAGATAATTCCCAAAGGTGGTGATAATTTACCCCAGATCTTGCAGGTCTGGCTGGGAATCAGCCTGTCAGCCCTCCAGGCTCTGAAGCTCGCGGGCTGGGATCTGTGCATTTGAAATCAAAGCTTTGCACTGCTAGAAATGTCACTTGAAGCTCCTCTTTTTTGATACTTTCTTTAGGAAAGAATTCCATTCAAACAGAAATGTTCCAGAGAACAAGAATGTATCTCTCCTAAAGCCCTATATTGTGAGCTTGTAATACAGCCAGTACAACCCTTCAGAGCCAGAAAGTTGCTGCACATCAGAATTTTGCCATGGAACACTGTATATTGTCTTCCCTAAATGTCACCCTGTGTGCACTCAGGCCAGACTGGGGCTGGAAACGTGAACGGGCTGAATTAATATTTCATTTGATGTTCCTGGTAATTACAATCAGGATTAATTCCTTCAGCCTGAGAGCAGATTCTGGGCATTACGGGGATTGTAAATTATTGATTTGTGAGTGGCAGAAGGAGCTGGCTGAGCCACTCTGCTGCAGGGTGTCCAGGGAGGGGGTGGTGAGGAAGAGAGCTCCAGTCCCAGGATGAGGAAGTCACAGATCCCAGCCTGGTTTGGGTTGGGAGGGACCTCAAAGCCGACCCAGTGCCACCCCTGCCATGGGCAGGGACACCTTCCACCATCCCAGGCTGCTCCCAGCCCCGTCCAGCCTGGCCTGGGACACTGCCACAGATCCAGGGGCAGCCACAGCTGCTCTGGGCACCCTGTGCCAGGGCCTGCCCACCCTCCCAGGGAAGGATTTCTTCTTAATCTCTAAAGAACTCTCCCTCAGTTCTGCTGCAGGGGTCTCACAGATTCTGAGCAGGTCTCTCAGCACAGCAGCACTTTGCAAAGGCACCAGGGAAAGGTTGTTCTGCCCCAAACCTTTCCTGCTCCAGCCACAGCTGCTGGGCTGCAGCTCCACCGCCTTCTGGGAGCGTCCTGGGCCACAGGGAAGGGGGAATAGGAACCACGGCCTTACAAGGGAAATTTCTGTTCTGCCAGGGCTAGAAAGCAGCATTAAGCTATAATTAAAAAGTTACTGGAAACGTCCACGAGGCTCCAGTGCCATTTAACGAAGGCAGCTCTCTGTCCATCATGGGGCACAAACGTTACAGAGCCACTTCAGGGGGGCCAAACCTGGATTTTACCTATTTAAATGCTGGGTGTAATTACCCTTTGCTCATATCCATCCCAGAAGTGGAAATTCTACAAAACTGGAATTTTTGTATTTTATGCACTGAAATTCTGCTTCAAACCAGGAGATGACCCAACTTGTGCAGGCCAGCAAATTAATTTTAAAAAAGCAATTATGCTGTTGAAGCCAAAAACGAAACCCACGCTTGCTGAGTATAAACTCAAATACACAGAATTTAGTGGGAGCATTTTTTATTTATTTATTCCTAATCAGCATTGCAGAGCTGTTAGACAAAAACTATCAAAACCTTTTTCATGGCAGATCTATGAAGAGCTTTACGATATTAATTGTATCTGTATATAATACAAAATCAATGGAACTGTTTAGAAAATCAGAGGTACCGTTGTGAGAACCGAAAAACCAATCAGATATAAACCCTTTTGTTTAGTTTAAATTAGAGAATACAGCTGATGGGCCGGTGTTTGCATTTGTATTTTCATGCACCCAGAAGGCCTTACAGCATTCTCCTGGCACGGCTTTCCGAGGCACAGGACTGGAAACGGGAGTGGGACTTGGAAGTGGTGGGGAGTCCAGAGTCTGGGGTGTGTTTGTGGAAGCAGAACGTTTGCCAGGAGCAGTATTTTAGATTTCAAATCTTCATTTTTCAGCTCAGCATGTCTCAGTCAGCTCCTCCTGCTGGAGTTTACAAATTAAGACAAAAGTATCCAGAAGTCAATATGTTTTAATGAAAAATGCTCACGTACACAGGCAGGGTTTGGAGCTGCAATTTTTCCTTCCCTGTTTTGCTTTTCAGTGGGTGCCCGTAGAAGGGTTTGCATTCAGCTCTCCTCACTCGGGCAGAACACAGTGTCAGGAATCCAGCACTGATACTCGCTGTTATTTTATTCCTGTACAAATTCTAAATTACAACAAAAACACTTTTGAATTCAGCGTCGTTCTTTAAATGTGACAAAACAACCCGAGCTGTAATTTTGTCCCCCAAGTAAAACACACCAGCACAATGACAGCGTGCAGTGTTTGGGCTGTGCTGCGAGGTTGGGATCTCTCCCTGTCATCAGGAAAGATTTAAAACTTCACAAAATGCAGTGCTCTCATTTCTTTAATAAGGAGTAGAAAGAGCATTTATTGTTACCACATAAAAAATACCAATAGGCAGCCCCGGGTTATGTTTCCCACTGGAAGAGAGATGGAAATGTGTTCTTGGCAGCGTCCAGCTGCTGGGATGGACTTGCCTGCGGCCAAGGTGGGCTGCAGGGAGCTCTGCTCCTGCCTGCCAGGAGGGACCCGGGGGCTTCGGCCTCTTCTCCCAAGGAACAACAAACAAGAGAGGGGGAAACACCCTCCAGCTGTGCCAGGGGAGGGTCGGCTTGGGTATCAGGCAAAATTCCTGCCTGGAAAGGGCTGCCCAGCCCTGGCACAGCTGCCCAGGGCGGGAGTGGAGTCCCCATCTCCCTGGGGAGATTTAAATCCCTGTGGATGTGGCACTGGGGGACACGGGGCAGTGGTGGCCTTGGCAGTGCTGGGGGGCTCGAGGGGCTCAGTGGGGTTTTGCAGCCGGAACCATTCTGTCACTCAGCTGAAGTTTTTAACAGTCGGCACAGTTTTCATTTTTTCCCAAGCACTGGCATTTTCCAAGCTGGCATTTCCAGTATTTTCTGTGAGTGTTCGCCGTTCATTTATAACCGCCTTGGTGCTCAGTGGGGGTAAAGCTTCCCTTTGTGGTGACACCCGGCTGTCCCAAGGGGCTCCAGATGTCCCTGCAGGGGCTGGGAGGGACCCGCATCCCCGGCCATCCCCGGCCATCGGGTGGGCACCCGGCGGTGCTGCCTTTGCTCTGGCTCTGGGAAATGGCATTTCCAAGATAACCACGGGAAGAGAGAGGTGCTGATGTGGGTTTGTCAATAGTCCTATCCATGGCTTTGTGTTTAACAGGCTTTGATGGACTTTTCCTCCATTAATTTGTCTAATTGCCTTTCAAATCCATTTATGTGTCTGGCTCCCACGGCATCCTGTGGTAATGAGTTCCACACTTTAATTATGCACTATGTGAAAAATTACTTTCTTTTCTTTGTTTTGCACCCACTCTCTAATTATTTTCTGACAACCCTTTGTTCCTGTGTTTTGAGAAACAACAAATAATTGTTGGCCACTTCACACTTTTGCTGCCATCCCAGTTTTCTGCGCTGCTCCTCCGGCCTCTCCTCCCTGAGCAGGGCTGGGTTTGATATTCCTTTGATCAGAACCTCTGCCTGTTCTTCCCTGTAGGGTGGGCAGGCCCTGGCACAGGGTGCCCAGAGCAGCTGTGGCTGCCCCTGGATCCCTGGCAGTGCCCAAGGCCAGGCTGGACGGGGCTGGGAGCAGCCTGGGACAGTGGGAGGTGTCCCTGCCCATGGCAGGGGATGGAATGGGATGGGCTTCAAGGTCCCTCCCAACCCAAACCTTTCTGGGATCCCATCACTCCACCATTCTCATCACATTTTCCACACCTCCTTTAGGGTTTCTAACCCTTTTTTGAGAGAGGATCAGATATGCAAACTCTGGCTCCGAATCCAGCCCTGCTGGGTGAGGTCTCAGCCCCCGCTGCACGGCTCTTGGGCAGGGAGGTGAGGCTCTCCCGTGTTTGTGTGCAGGAAATGCCACCTGGTATCCCAGAGAAACGGCTGATGGGAGCGATTCTGCCTCCCAGAGCCAACTGTGGCCGTGTTCAGGCTGTACAAACACGGGTGCAACAACAGCCGTGTGCTGCAGGACCAGCCGTGTAGCAGCTGTAACAGCAGGTAATGCCCTCAGAGGACAAAGGAATTCAGCTCAGGGAAGGCCCTGGCATTCCTGCCACAGCCCGTTCCATGCAGGGATTGTCCCTGCCCGGGTCACTGGGGGGCTCTTGGGCACGGAGTGCTCAGAGGGAAGAGATGAGGACTGAAATTACTGCAGTGAGATCCATAAGGAAATAATTGGCAGTTTTATTCTCTGCTGTCCCTGCTGAGGTGAAAAGAGTCTGGTTCCTGTGGCTCAGGGTGGGACCAGGAGCCCGGGAGTCTCAAAGCCTGGGCTCTGGGGCTCTGCACACAGATCACACACTTCAGCACAGTGAACTTTAGAGTATTTCTTTATATTTAAAAAAAAAAGTATCAACATTTTCTTATATTCTTATATTATATGAAACCAAGTTCCCTTTCTAACGTGATGGACTTTGTGCACGGTGATTGCTGTGAATTTGGCTGAAAATTCTCATCGGTCTGATGAGTCACCAGCAAGGACAAGATCATCCCAGGAAACCAGGGAATCTCGCATTTTACACAGGGAGCCCTTCTGGCTGATTTGCTTCATCCCTGCTTGCTCTGACCCAGCTGGGCGCTGGGGCCAAGGGGGCTCAGGGGGGACCCTCCACAGCTCCCTGCCAGGGGGGCAGGCCCTGCTCCCAGGGAACAGGGACAGGACGAGCTGTGCCGGGAGAGCTTCAGGTTGGGAAAATTTCTTCACTGGAAGGCTGGGCAGGCTTTGGAAGGGGCTGCCCAGGGCAGTGCTGGAGTCCCCACCTCTGGGCTGTTGAGAAAAGGAGCAGATGAGGCACTTTGCCATGAGTTAGTGGGCGTGGTGCTGTTGTGTCAAAGTTGGACTTGAGGATCTTGGGGGTGTATTTCAGTTTTGATAATTCTCTGATTTTATGACCTGTGACATCTTCCCGTGTTCCCCTTGCTCTGAAAGAAGCCGTAAAAATCCCTGAGTTTTGTGCTTTGCGTGGAAGGGGAGGTGGGGTGGAGCTGGCCGTGTCCGTCCCTGTGTCCTCCTCCTGCTGGTCCTGTGAGCACCGGCTCGAGGCTGCAGCCGGGGGCTCCTGCAGGTGTGCGGGCTGTGCGCAGCTCCCTTTATCCCACTTTCAGCTCTCCCGCGGGCTGGAGCGTGTCTCGGCTTCACAGCACAGCCAGAGGGGACTCAGCCTGGAGGGCAAAGGGTTAACTGGGCTCAATCCCGTTCCTAAGCAGGCAAGTGTAAATAAGACGTTTGTGAAAGCTGGCTGTAAATAATGCAAATATCTCATTAAATGTTCCCAGGCAGGCGGCAAGGCGTGGGCTCAGCTCGGAGAGATTAGAGCCTAACTTCGAGGGTAATTGTGTTTTGCATCCACACGTAATAAAGTTCCGGTGTCAGGGCAGGTGCAGCCTGGGCGCTCGGCGAGATGGTGCAGCTGAAATGCGGGATTTGCCTGCTCCTCGCTCAGCTTCCTCAGGTGAAAGCCCGGAGCGCTCATCCCGTTCCCCCCCAGTCCCGTAAATGCAGCACGGGGTGGGCGCTGGGGCTGCAGCCTGGGGGACATTCGGGACATTGCCCCGCTGCCAAAACTGCTTTGGCTGGCCTTCCCCCGAGTCTTATTTCTGTTTTTGTAGTTCTTTCCCATTCCAGTTAAGCTTATTTAGCAGACTTTAAGAGAGAAGAGGAGGCAGGACGAGGCAATAGTGCTTCCCATCCTTTTTCCCCCTCCTTTTTCCCCCCATCCTTTCTTCCCCGCTCTCCTCACGGCGGTGCAGGGCAGGTGACAGATGCACTGGTCGTTCCCAACTCCGTGCCTTGAAACCCGCAGTGTCAGGAGGACGCTGAGATCGTTAAGGCTCATTAAGTAAAAAATAATTAGTTAAGTAAACCCTGTTCTAGATCCTAATCAATATAAAGACCTTTCTGCCCTGTCCCTGCAGAGGGATGGGGTTTCCTTCTGCACTGCTCCTAATCTGGGCTTTAATCCTTTGCCACAGTTCGATCCTAATGAGATTAGAGACTGCAAATGTTGCAGTGATGCACTGTTTAACACCCGAGACAAGTCCCGTAACCATGGTTTCATTCACGTGCTGTTTCACAGGAGCAGGAGCTCCCTTTCAGCAGGATAGATGTGTTTGCAGGAGGCTGGGATGACCGGATCTGTCCGTGGTTGTGTTTGTGTTTGTAAACCCAGAGCAAGGCCCTGGCAGGGCCACCAGAGCTGCCCCGGCCCCGCGGCCCGGCCCGAGCTCCCTGAGGGAGGGAGGGACGGGAGCCGCCTGTGCCGGAGGCTGGGACCCGAATGCCCGTGGTCACCGGGGCTTTGGGGCCCAGGGCCGCCTCTCGGGACAGTCCTGGCCTGTGTGGAGAGGGGCCGAGCTCTGGGGGCTCCAGGCCCGCAGTGCCGCCTGCAGAGCCGGGCCCGCGGCACCAGGAGCTGCCCCTCGGGGCTGCAGAGGCCCCGGCTCCCGGCAGCCGGATTGCCCGGGGCTGCAGGAGCAGCAGGAGCAGCCGGAAGGCCACAACGCTGTTATCAAAGAGTCCCACTGATTTAAGAGGTGAATTTTCAGGCATCAGTGCCCACAGGTGGTGCCAGGGCAGGCTGAGCCTCGTGCCCACACAACGCCACACTCCTGGGGATCAGCACCGTCACACCTTTCACAGGAATGGGGTTTTTATCCTCATCTCCTCCTCATCTCCTCCTGGGGATCAGCACCGTCACACCTTTCACAGGAATGGGGTTTTTATCCTCATCTCCTCCTGGTCTGCTCCTGGGGATCAGCACCGTGACACCTTTCACAGGGACAGGGTTTTCTCCTCATCTCCTCCTCATCTCCTCGTCCCATTCTTCTGGGACAATGGAATTGCCATTTTCCCATTTAATGGGTATTTTTACAACCAGGAAAGCTCTTCTGGACGTTTGAGAATGACTTTATTTTGCTTTGCTAGTGCAGAGCAGAAAACCATTGCAGCCTCTTCCCTCCTAAATTTAAGAGCAAGGGGTTCTGCAGTCCCTGCCGTGGCCTCTCCTTGTCATCCTTCAAAGGAACTGTCAGGAGGCGTCATTGCTTTGTCCTTTGTCACCCGCAGAGCTCCCAGGGTGGTGCTGGGTACCCTGAGAACTTTAAAAGCTTTCCATATGCATTCTGCAATTTTCTCTACTTCTCTCATTTACTTATTTCTTTCTCCAGGAAACAAACTTTACTCTGGCTCAGCTTCAATCTCCTTTCTCACCTGGGCTGTTGTCCTACTCTGGCTTCACTTCACTCCGATTATTGCTTCTCTTTAGAGGGCTTTTAAAATGGCTTTTAGCCTCCAGCAACCGCACTTAAAAGCTGTTAAGGACTGATCTCCCTGGGGGTTCCTGGGCTCCCAATGCCCCTTGGCTCCTGGCTCTCCACATGAAGTGTTTATTCCTTTGTAGTGCAGCATAATTCAGGAAGAACAACGGATTCCCAGCGAGGTACATGCAGGCATTTTCCGCAGATGAGAGGCTTAACAAAGACAAATATCACTGTCCTTGACACCTCTCTGCTCCTGCAGCAGGGATCTGTTAGAGCAGCAGAACATGGTGGGTCCGGCCACAGCTGTCACTTGCTAGAGACTTCATTAAGGAATTTGTCATCGCTGACACGTCAGCCGAACATCAGGGCTGATTTCTGAAATAATTACCTGCAGCGGCTCCCGGTGCACCTCAGGACACTCCTGCACTGTCCGTGTCACGCCAGGCGGTGCTGCTCTCCTGCCTGTGCCACCCTCTCTGTCCTGCCCCGGGGCTCGGGGGGTTCCTGAGGCCCAGGGCTGCCTTAGCAGGTGCTGGGGCAGCGGGAGAGGAGCTGGGGAGCAGCTTGGCCAGAGAACCTGGAATCCCCAGGCCGTGTCCTGCAGCTGCTGCTGTGGTGGCTCTGGTCAGTGCCCTGTGCTCCTGCCCGCTGCTGGTGCCCTTGAGCACCTCAGGATCACAGAATCTCTGAGCTTGGGAAAGGCCTCCAGGGCCATCGAGTCCAACCTGGCCCAGCTCAGTTTCTTCTGGAAGCAGCTGTGGTGCTCCGTGCCCTCTCCTGGTGTGACCCAAGAGGTGACAAAGGGGCAGTTTCCAGGAGATCCTCTGAGTTCTCACCTGACCCAAACTAGACCTCTGCATGGACACGCGTAAAGCGTGCCCCAAGCCACTGCCATGGGGCTGATTTATAGACTTTAAGCCCTGAAGGAACATTAACGATCATCTGATCTGATGTGCTCTGACAGTGCAGTTGTCGTACCTGGTCCCAGCTTCTTTCAGCTAAAACACCTCCTAGAGAAGAAATCTGTCCTTGCCTGAGGAGCAGCATGTGCTTCGGGAGACCCGGGATGAACTCTTCCAGCACTGATTTAAACTGGATCTGTCTTGAAATCTCAGCCCGTGGATCTCTGGCTATCCGGGTAGTTTGAGGAGCTGTCCCCTTTCAGAAATGTTTTTCCTCAAGTGAGCAGGCCAAGATGCATCAGCTCATTCTCTTGTCAGATTGGGCAGATCTGACATCCCCACCCGAGCCAGGAGACGTAGGAGTGCCCTGAGCAGTGTGATGGCACCTTGACTTAGTCCATCCAGACACACCTGTAACTCTGTGCTCCCCTGGCATCCTTATCTGGGCACTTGAAAAGAAAGGAAAAACTGGGATTAGCTGAAGAAAGGTTTAGACAGAACAAAAATTATTAATAATAAGGTGGAAGTTTTAAAGTTCTTTGACTTTGGCCTGGAACAAAACAAAACTGAACAAACCTGTCCCAGTGTGGGCCAGTCCTGAGTGGAGACCTGGGCCCCTGAGCTGGCTGGGACAGATTGCCCAGAGCAGCTGTGGCTGCCCCTGGATCCCTGGCAGTGCCCAGGGCCAGGCTGGACACTGGGGCTGGGAGCAGCCTGGGACAGTGGGAGGTGTCCCTGCCATGGCAGGGGTGGCACTGGGTGGGGTTTGTGCTCCCTTCCCACCCAACCATTCCATGGTTCCATGAAAACCCAGTGGGGCTTTGGAGGATGGGATGTGGGAGTGTTCCCAGAGCTGGCCAGGCTCCCTGAAGGCCACGGGGATGAGGGGCAGTGGAGGATGAGGCAGGGACAGAGCAGGCAGGGAGCCCGTGGGTGCTGGGAGCTGGTGGATCTGGATGCTCGCACTGGGAAGATCTCCCCGGAGCTGGAAGCAGCCCCTCAAGGGCCCCTCGTGGCTGAGAGGACCCAGGTGCCACCTTGGGGATCAGTTTGGTCACCACGGGCTGGGGCTGGGGGTCCGTGATCCCTGTGGGTGCCTTCAGGATATTCCATGATTCTTCCTAATCTAATCAAGTCATTTGCATAACTACCTAATTTCCAGTGTTCTGTTTGCATTAGAGTAAGGGAATAAATATGCATAAATAAAAGTTATGTTCAAATAAAATGAAGCCAGCAACGATCCCTTCTTAGTGTTCCAAACCAATTCAAAAGTTAGATACGTGTGGCTGCTTTTCCATACAAGAACTGTCTAAAACATCTTCAAAATCTATTTAAATTCAGGCTTGTGTATTATATTAGTTCATTATAAAGCCTTTTAGTTAATTCACTTTATCCTTAAAGGCTTAAAATTCTAATTAAATTTTATATCATACCCCACATTCATTAATATATTCCTTTAAAAGCGTTTATAATTCATTGTCTTTATCACTTACACAATTAAAAACGTTACTCTAGTTTGGATCTCAGTAACAAGCAGCAGCTGCCTCTCCAAGCAAGGCTAAACAGACACAGAGAAACCTTATCTCAACATTTCTCGTTCTCCTTGCATCCCACTCATGCTTCCAGAGGTGGCAGTGACTCAACAGAAGTCTTTCATGGCAGGGTCATCCCTGCCCTTCCCAATTCTCCCCATTCCCATAAGCCCTGGAGCCCTGGCAAAGCCGGCAGCAGGCAGTGGGAGGCTCACGGATTTTCCAAGCAAACAGACGATTTAGAGGGTTATTTTAAAAATCTGCTCTTTTCCTGACCGTTTTGAAGTGGGTGCGTTCACAGGAAGCTCTGCCCTGCCTGGGATGGCTCCACAGCTGCTCAGGTCCCGGCCAGGACTCCATTTGCATTATTAATGTGTTTTTAACAAATGATCTATAAGGAGCAAGCTGTGACTATTGAGCACAATTACCACTCAAATGAGAGTTAGAATATTGCAGCATCTGGTGGTGTTGCCAGTGGCCAACTCACAGCCTCCCACCAAGGCAAATCTGCGCAGCAACCAGGATTCCTGAGGTGGAAAATTCAGGGAGAAAGAAAGGAGGGATGTGCAAGTCTTTTTTTGGGTATAGAGACAAATCCCAGAATTTCTGGGTAGATCTAAATACAGACAGCTCTGGGGCCAGATAAAAATATTCTGGGTTTAACTCCGAAATTCAGAAGCACAGTCAAGGCTGGGACGTTTGTGTCCCTGTCCTGGAGGGATCAGGGGGAACACGGATTTCCCATCCCCACCCTCCAGGCACTAACAGCCCCACAGGAGCCTCTCCGGGCTGGATTCCTCATCCTCCTCGGGATCCCGTGTGGAGCAGGGACCCCACTCCTCCCTGGGGCTGGAGCTGCCAGCAGTGCCCATCCCCACGGCAGGACTGTCCCTCGGCCTCTCCTCTCCCCTTGGCTCCTTTGGGATGGTCTGGGCTGAGCTTCTGCACTGACAGGTGGGGATTAAACCTGGATAATCTCAATGTTCTGATATCCAAAACCTGCCGGCCCCAGCCCAGCTCTGGCTGCAGCGAGGGCACAAACCCGGGCGCTGCAGTGTCCGGGGGCAGAGCCAAGGGCACGGAATCACTGGGCGGCATCTTGGAGAGGGGAAACCGAGGCAGGGAGTGCCCGACTGTGCAGCGTCCGTGGGATGATGCACCCAGCAAACAGAGCTGGTTTCAGGCAGTGCGTTTTAGAAAAGATTCCCTTTGTTGTCACTTTGATGATCCCGGTGCCCAAAGGAACGTTGGTGCCATGTTGGACACACACATTGCCTTGGGTTGCTGGAAGCCCAGAAGATAATTGAATTCCAGCAGCGGCATCCATCTGATCCGTGCTCTGAACGGACATCCAAATTAGCATCTTCCCGAACACGGAGTGATTACGCCAGAAATTGGAGACAAGATGCTGGTGTGTATTTGCATCATATTTTCAGCCTGAGGGGCAGAGCTTTTCTGAGGCTGTAACCGACAGCCTGGCTGGGTTTGGAAAGACTTTGGCTCTTCGTTTGTGGCCATCAGGTCCCACATGGCCGGGCTGGGAGAGCCCTGCAGGAGGAGCAGCACCGACTCCATCGGCACTGGGAGCGCGGTGGGGATTTATGGCTCTGAGAACGTTCTCGGTTTTCTTCTATTGCCACCCAATCTTTATTTCTCAAAGGGACAGGAGCTTCACACGCTGTGTTCTTCCACAGATCTATTAGGCAACACTTTCACTGCTGCACTTCAGAATCTGATTTCTTAAAATCGTAGAATCCAGACAGGTTTGGATTGGGAGGGACCTCAAAGCCCATCCCATTCCCACCCCTGCCATGACAGGGACACCTCCCACTGTCCCAGGCTGCTCCAAGCCCCAATGTCCAGCCTGGCCTTGGGCACTGCCAGGGATCCAGGGGCAGCCACAGCTTCTCTGGGCACCCTGTTTGTAATTACATTAATTACCATAATTGCTGTTCCAAAACTGGAGCTGAAGAAATTGCACCAAGCCCACCTGGAAGTAGCTCCCAGGACTGCTGGCTGAAGAAGGCTGCAGGTGTTGGCACCCACCTTCCTTTTTAGCCTGCAATGAGTCGTTCAGCGCCTCGGGGTTGTGTTTCTATCTTGCATTTTCCCCCAGATTTTGTTTGGGTTTGTTGTTGGTTTTAACTGTCATCAACCCCTCAGTTGTATAACCCTTTTCCCAGTCTTTTTTGTTATTTTCTCCTTTGCTGCATTAAGATGCAATTATGTACTTCAGCTAATTGCCAGTTACTTAGTGTCAAAATGCATAATGTGTCTGAAATGTCCTCGCCTTCTCTCTGTCAGAATCCTGTGTAGAACAGGGAACAAATACGAGCTATTAGTCTTGTCAAGAATTTACCTGAAAAGGTATTTTTTTCCTTGATCCATCACATTTTTGGGCGCAGTGTTGTGATTGTAGGCATTTAAAATGTGTCAGCTTCCTATTACAAATTATTAGTTTTTGAGGGAGTTTTCGTGCAGGACTTATTTACTCAGAATTATAAATTCACATTTGGTTTGGCACGGACTTGGGGCTGATAAATCTGGAAATATTTTTACAGACTAATGTAACTGGACAGCAGCAAGTGCCAAAAAGCATTAGGAAAATGGAAATCTGCTTCACAGCTGAATTTACCCTTTTAGAGACACTGAATGTATTTGAATATTTTATTTCAGATAAGTGTGAGGTAGTTGGGAAAAGGTTTAAATTTTAAAAATGGCATAATTAATGGCAGAGCTAATAATGGCACACCTGGCTGAGGTGTGTTTGCTTCTAAAAAAGGAGCTTTTTCAGTTCACATTGGCAGACTGTCGGATTTTTATTTTAGAGCTCTCAAGTCACATCATTTTTGGCACATGAAAATTATTTTTAAAAGAAAATTAGAAAGATCCGGAGTCAGTATTCGGGTGAGGGAGTGCTGGAGGAGTGGGCCTGGAGCAGTTTGACAGGGACTGTTGTGCCAGGAATACATCAGGAATAGTTTTGAGTTTAGCTGGAACTGTATCAGTCCCTCATTTAAATAAACCCTGTTTCATAACCCGGGTTACAGGAGGCACATTTAGGGCTGAGAGGGAGAAACAACTTCAGTCTGTCCTTTCCATCATTTTTGGAAGCATGGCTCCCGTACCAGCATCTCCTGGGCACATTTCCCTGGACGTGCCCAGCTGCCCCTTCGGACACGGCCTGGGCTGGGCAGGGCTGCCTTTGGCTCTGCTCGGCCTTGCGCAGGGGCTGCTCTGCAGAAGGACCAAAAGCTCCTCTCCCACTAAGGTTTGAAAAGACCTCCAAGACCTAAACTCTCCGTGGGTTGGAGTCCAGCAACTTGTGGGACTTTGGGAACCAGAAGAATTCCCGTTTCTGGCAGTTTTCTTCCTGCAGGCTGTAAAATGTCAGTCTCGGAAAGGCAGCGGGGCTTCACCAGGCAGGGTTTGTCATGATCTTGGACTCAGTTTCTCTGGAGAAGACATGGTCCCTCAGAGGAAATCTGTTTAATTCCGTGGCTTAATAAAAAATTACAGGAAATCTTCAGAATCTGGCATTCCACAGCTTTTTGCATCTGAACTGCCAGTTCATGAAAAGTTTAATGAGCAACCTACCTAAAAACATCAACCGAATGAAAAGCACACAGGGAGTGGTTGTGCCTCAAGCCTCCCTCCGTTCAGCTGTTCAGTATTTGCTAATTTGGATGATGTTTGGCGTGAGGAAACAACAATAACATGTAGTTTTGCCTATAGCTCTGTGTTATAGGACCATGGAAAGGGATTATTGATAGTGCAGGCGAGGGAACACTAAATATTCACAGTTCTGCACTCAGTCTCATCCCTGGGCTCCCTGTCCTGGGCCAGCAGCACTGCTCCTGTCCCCTCTGGAGTTTCCTGATCCCGCAGCTCAGGGAGAAGCCATCCAGTGGATGTGCCCAGTCCCTGGGCTGGGGGGACACTGGTGCAGCCCCTTCCTGTCTCTGGAGGCTTTAGGAGGTCTGGGACCTCTGGAACCTCCCTGAGAAGTGCTTGGCTACCGCACTGCAGGGCAGGGTCACCGTGGGCTCCTGCCCTGGACCCTCCCCTTTAACCCTCCCTTCGCCCAGCTGACTTCCCCTGCAGCCCACTCCTGGGCCAGGCTTGGGAGGACTTTGGAGATCCTGGTGGGTCCCTTCCCTCTCAGGATATTCTGGGATTCTGGGACTCCTCTGTGGCCACTGGAATGAAGGGCAGCCAGGAAATAAATCACACACAAGTTCTTCCTTTCGTAGGATTTTGCAATCCCACAAAATCACAAAATGTTACTTAAGGAGCCCAGCACAGGCTCTTTGTCACAGCCAGGCGAGTAGGATCTAGTGGAAACAACCCTAAAATGAGAAACCCCAGGAGTCTGCTCCAGTTCTGGTGCCTGTCCCTGCTGGTCCCTGCTGGTCCCTGCTGGTCCCTGTCTCATTCACTCCTGCCCCAGGCTTGGCCTGCCCCAGGCTTGGCATGCCCCAGTGTGTGTGAGCGGCTTCTCTGCCTGCCTTTCCCCCACTCCACTCGAGCTCTCCTCTCCTCCACGCTGATCTCCTCCTCCCAAGCTCTTTTCCCTCCTGTCTGCTTCACTTTCTCATTAAACTTGCCTTGGCTCTGTGCAGCCTGACCCGCTGTTTGGCTGCTGGGGTGCGTTTCGCTGGCTGCTTCGTCTGCTTCGAGTACAAAAATATTGATATTTACAGAGCTTGTTGTTAGAATCAATATCGCAGGAGCAGAGCGGAGCAGCTGCTGTGTGAGGAGCTGGTCCTGCCACGGGGAGGGGGCTCTGGGAAACTGGGAGAAGAGAGAGCAAGCCCTGGTTGTGGCTGGTCTGAGGGCACGGTGCCACCCCTGGGCTGGCTGGCACAAAGAAACTCTGAGCGTGAAACTGGCCCAGGGAAAGGCTTGAGAGAGCTGGGATCGCTCAGCCTGGAGAGGAGAAGGCTCCCAGGGGATCCTGGCGCAGATTCCCAGTGCCTGAAGGGCCTCCAGGAGGGATGGAGAGGGACTCTGGGGCTTGGAGCACCCTGGGACAGTGGCAGTGTCCCTGCCCGTGGCACGGATGGGCTTTGAGGTCCCTCCCAACTCTGGATTCTGATTCCGTGCTCTGGGCTGTCTGGCCATTCCCGCAGGAGACAGCAGTGGCTGGTGCTGATCCCGGCAGTCAGAGCTGCCACAAATGGGATAACTCACGGCGGAGACGGAGGTTTTCCCAGTGGATTTTAACAAAAGGCTTCAGGACAGGAGCTGAGAATTACACGGACAACAGTTCACCCATTTCTTAGCCACGTGGGAGAAGGTTAATTGCTGAGGACACGTGCTTTCCCCCCATTCATGTCCTAGGATTTAAAGGGATAGGGAGAGCCTGGCCTCTGAGCAAATCCTTAATAATTACCAGTACCACAATATATATATGAGATTCAACCTTCATCATTTGCTAAATAAGTCCAGATCTGTCCACTTGAAGCTGCCTTAGGGAAGCTTGAACTAAGACAGTTTTTTTCTTAATTTTTCTGAAATATCTTTTTTCGGGGATAGGCGCTTCCTGCTCATCCAAGTTTACCTCATGAAAATGAGATGAAGGCGCTCCAACCACACTTCCCAGGCTGCATTATGCAAATATGGTTTGTACAGAACCATTCCCTTAGGAACCAAGTCTGCAAAGCCTTTAAAGTCACAGAAACTTCCTCAGCGTTCGGCTTTTCCAGCCACGCCATCACCTGGTGGCTGGATCCTGTCACGGCAGGAGCCGCTCGGATTTTTCACTAATTCCCTTGATTAATCTCTACAAAATTTGTTTGCAGCTGTAAAACACTTGCTGCAAATTCAAAGCACTTCAAGACCTGTTAAATATTCACCAGGATGTGCCGCCCTCTTCCCTCGGGAGCCTCCTCAGCTGGGATTTTTCACTCCCGGAGCACCTTGGATGCGTCAGTTCTGCTGAGCTCCCCTCTCCCCAAGGGCTGCACGGGGTCATGGCAGGTTGCAGGCAAGGAGAAAGGGTTTGGTGGTTGAAAACAGGAGTTTTTAGGTCCTTAGCTGGGCTTGCAGAAGGGAATGGTGACAGCAGGGCCTGGAGAGCTCGGGAGAGCCGCAGGCACCTCCGGCTCCATCAGGGAATGCCAGGGAGGGATGGGACAGGGCAGGATGAGCAGCACAAGGGTTCGAGTAAAGGGATGTGGGAAGGACCCGTGCAAAGCTGGATAAGGATTCAGATAAGGGTTCTTGGTGGGCTCGTGCGGCACTTCTGGAGCACAGAAATGGAATCTTATTTATGAATTCTGAATGTCCTTTAAATTAAAGAAAAATGTAGACCGCAGTTAAGCACTATGAAATACTGCATAGGTTTGAAAATGGCTTCTCTGATTTCTCTGCATTTTCTCCTTTCTGTCCCATCCTATCTTGTGACATTTGTGAGGTTTTATGCAGAGGAAAGTTTGGGATGTGCTGGTGCTCTCTGAGAATTTGGGGAATTGCAGTTTTAATTATTTGTCAAGGGCAGCCAGCATCTTAGAGATGTGTTACTTTATGTTTACAGATTGCAATCGAAACGAATAAATGGGGCTGAGAGCTCAAATGAGTGTCTGCACAGTGGGCAGCAGCACTTCAAATGCTTGGGAGCATTAGGAGGCTGGAATATATTCCAGCAGCATATTGAACAATGGGAATCTCATCTGGAGCCACGCAGCCAATTCTGTTTGCCTACCCTCAGCTGTAATTAAGATTGACAAGGTTATCCAGAGCAGGAGAATAAACATTACAGGAATTTGAGATGTGTTGACACTTAACTAAAGAACTACACGAAATTAAATTTCTGGACAGGAAATATGAGCACAATTAAGACAAGGCTACTTGAGAAAACGTAGGGAATATTCGTGAGGGGATTCTCGGGCTGTGAGCTCTCAAGCTGATTTTGTGCCGTTTTCACAGAATCCCACACTGGTTTGGGTTGGGAGGGACCTTAAAGATCATCTGGTTCTGCCCTCTTTCAGGAGCAGGGACACCTCCCACTGTCCCAGGCTGCTCCCAGCCCCATCCAGCCCGGCCTTGGGCACTGCCAGGGATGCAGGGGCAGCCCCAGCTGCTCTGGGCACCCTGTGCCAGGGCCTGCCCTGCGCGCTTGGGTCATTTCCCCGCGGTGTCCATTATGGGTAAGGCACAGCCAGCGCCTGTGGCGGTGTGGGCAGCCAGGTCCCTGTCACCCCGCGGTGCTGGAGAGCCAGCAGCACCCAGCAGAGCCTCCATTAGCCATACCCACACCACTCAGTCCAGTTCTCCCTGCACTCAAACAACCATTGAGGGGCTGCAGGGGTTAATGTGAGCTGAGGGTGAGCGCCACGGAAAAGCTGGGCTCTATTTTTCACAGTGATCTGGAAATGTGTAATTTATGCAATTCTGTACATAAATCTGTGTGTTCTACGAACAAACCAAAAATGGCCAAATGTTCTTGCCTTTAAAAACGACGAGGGTCTGATTCTCGGCTCTGTCCACAGGGGATGCCCTCCCCTGGGGGGTCTGCAGGGCCAGGAGCTGGACTCGGTGATGCCTGTGGGTCCCTTCCCACTCAGGATATTCCCTGATTCTGTGATTCTGGTCTCTGAAGTGCAGAACTTGGATAGAGCTAAAGGAAAACAGATCTTGTATGTGGTAGAAACAAATGGGTTTGGTCCATTTTCTTGGTATTTTCGTATCCTTTTAGGCCCAAACCATTCCTCCCTCCGGATTTGGCTGCCTGGACTGTCAGTCCCGTGGGAGTTTGAAGATAACTCTGGCAGCTTTGAAGGTTTGAGCTTAGACAGAGGTGGCAGAGGGGGAGCTTGGAGCTCAGCACAGGCAAATTCCCCGTTTGGGAAAAGAAGGCTGGTTTTCCCCAGGGAATGGTGCAGTGCTGTGCCCAGCACAGCCCTGCCCTGGGTTAAATCTCCTTTGGGACACCCCATGACACTGGGGCAGTGACAGAGACCTCTCCCCTCCCGCTGTCCTCATCACTCACTCCTGATAAGCCAGGAAATTCCAGCTAATTATCCGTCCTGAGCTATAAATCAGAGTAAATGGGGGATGTTTGTCTCGTTGTGTGGAAAAGGAAGCTGTATTTTAAAATCGTGTGCTGAAGGTGGGACTCTAACACAGGGACAAGAATGCCGTGTGTGGCCTTCTGGGAATGCTTTTGTCCCGGAGCTCAGAGAACAAGCTGATTGATCCTGGCTGTACGTGGCTCTCACGGATTGATAACCCCCATGGGATTCTGGCTGTTCACGGGGCAGCTCAAGTGTTCGGGGTTTTCGGTACTGAGAGATGCAGAGCAAAGGTTTTCAGCCATCACGGGTCAGGACCACATCCCACCTGCTCTTGGAGGAGTTGTGTAAAGCCAGCTGGATTCCCAGCGCTGTCAGCAGCAGCTCTGCTGCCAGAGCGTGGGGAGCTGTGGCACTGCCTCCAGGATCCCTCTGTTTTCCTCGGAGTTTTTTGTTCCATGGTTAGCGGAGGGGTTTTGACACTTGTTCTTACAGAAAAGTGAAACATCAGGACTGGCACAGGGTGCCCAGAGCAGCTGTGGCTGCCCCTGGATCCCTGGCAGTGTCCAGGGCCAGGCTGGACACTGGGGCTGGGAGCAGCCTGGGACAGTGGGAGGTGTCCCTGCCATGGCAGGGGTGGGATGAGCTGTAAGGTCCTTTCCAACCCAAACCATTCCAGGATTCTGTGATAATGGCTTATAAAAGGGTAAAAATCCTTGTTCCTGTTCAGTACAAAAGCCAAATCCTGGGCTGACCCAAGGCTGGCAGAGCTCAGGGTGTGACGTGGGCACAACGTTGGTGCCTCTCCCATGAACGTGTGTGCCCAAGGACACCATTCCTCAATGGCTCCATCCCGGAGCATTCCTGTCTCATCCCCCAGCTGCTGCCTCAATGAAACCAGCGCAAAAAAGGAAACTCAGGAATCTAAAAATGGCTCGGAGCGGGCAGGGAGCAGCTGGAACATCGCTAAGCTCCTGGCAAGAGCATTTAGAGCATTTGTCTGGGAGGGAGCGGCAAAGGTGGATTAGCAATCCCGGGAATGGAGTTGGCTTTAATGAAGTCACTCTTTGCAAATGTCACGGCGAGGTTCCACCTGTAGTTTCAATTATTTCTGCTCAAAACACGGTCAGGTCTGGGGGCGGTCTGTTTGATTTCTCCTCTCTCCCGGCTCTGTGAGTTCAGCTTCCCTCAGGGAGTCAGTGGAATTCTTTCCAGCTGCATTTACTCCAGGAGCAGGAGCTGGTTGTGCTCTGCAGGGCTGGGACCCCTGGCACTGGGCAAACCCTGGTGCTGGGGCTGTGGGTGCAGCCCAGCTCTGCCTGCTGCCCCACGGCCTGCCCGGGGAGCTGGGGAAGGGAGCAGATTTTCCCATTAATTTCAATAAACACTGATAAATAGCTGGGGCTGTACGTGAGGGATGAATAATTAAGTGAGAGGGTGTTGCTGCACAGTTCTTTTCAGAGCAATATTCCCGTTTCTCCTCTGGGATGTTCCAGCCTGGCAGGAACAGGGCAGGGTGGGGGCTTGGAGTACAGAAGGGACAGAACGGGCTGAGGGGAGGGGTTGGAGGACAGCAGGGATGGGGCTCAGGGGACAGCAGGGACAGGGTTTGGAGGACAGTGGGAACAGGGGGTAGAGGACAGCAGGGACACGGGTTTATAAAGCAGTGGTACACAGTGGGATTTGGGATCAGGCTGTCCTGTCTGGGGTCAGCCTGGACTGCAGTGCAGTGGGGGAGAACAGGAGGTGCAGTTATCCAGGCAGTCATTCCCGTCATTTCCTGTGGGTTTTTCCTGTGCCATCCCAGCGCCTCCCAGCGCCAGGGAGTGCAAACGCTCCCTTGGGAGGGGCCAGGTCCCGTCTTACCTGGGTGGAATAAATACCCAGTAGATTATAAATGCTTTTAATAGTGTTCACTGAGGGACTGTTCATTAAAGAAATGTCTGCTCTTCCATTCTCTGGCCAACAATTATTTATTTGTCAAACCTGCATCATTAAACCTCATTATTGGCACAGGGTGCCCAGAGCAGCTGTGGCTGCCCCTGGATCCCTGGCAGTGCCCAAGGCCAGGTTGGACGGGGCTTGGAGCAGCCTGGGACAGTGGGAGGTGTCCCTGCCCATGGGAATGGGATGAGCTTTAAGGTCCTTTTCAACCCAAACTACTCCATGATTTAATCTAAAATCATACAGAGAAAAGTTTGCAGATATTTAATGTAAATATGAATTTTCATGTGTGTTTTGTGTTGTCCAGTGTGATTCCAGTGCGTTGTTCCCACCTGTTAACACACTCAGCATCTTAACCCCACCTCACACAGAGGTTATCAATAATCGATAATCGATACAGTTTATAAAAGGCTGTTCTGATGGGAAATCGTTACATTTCAAAAGATGTGATTCTATCTCCCCATTTCTTCTCCAAGTAAAATGAACAGCCAACATATTTTGAACATGAATAAGGAGACTGGGTATGTTTTCTTCAAAGGGAAAACATGAAGAGAAAAGGAGAATTCCCACTGGCTGTTGCTATTAAAGGGCTGTTTATAGGTGAAGTGCTGAAGGAGACCAGCCCCTGGGTGCACACGGGTTATGCAAATGTTGTCAGCGAGCAGGGCAGGAAGGGGAATCACCTGGGAAGGGACCCAGGGGCACGCATGGGTTTCCCAGGAATTACAGAAACAGTTACAGGCAGGCTGAGGAAATTTGGGCAGTCAGTGAGGGATTTTTGGGTAATCAGTCAGTGATTGTTGGGCACTCAGTGAGGGATTGTTCGGGTGCTCGGTGTTTGTTTGCGTGTTCAGTGATTGTTTAAGTGCTCTGTGGTTGTTTAGGTGCTCAATGGTTGTTTGAGTGCTCAGTGATTGTTTCAGTGCTTAATGTTTAGGTGCTTAATGTTTGTTTGGGTGCTCAATGTTTGTTTAGGTGCTCAGTGATTGTTTAGGTGCTCAGTGTTTGGTGTTCAATGTTTGGGTGTTCAATGATTGTTTAAGTGCTCAGTATTTGTTTAGGTGCTCAGTGTTTGTTTGGGCGGTCAGTCAGGACAGTTTGTTTGGAAAGGCAAGTGGTGAAAGTTAGTTTGGTAGTCCGGGAGCGTTTCTTTGGGCAGGCAGTCAGTGTTTGTTTGGGTTGTGGGTCCGAATGTTGCTCGGGTGGGTCGTTCCCCCTTCCTCTGAGTGCACCATGCCCGAGTCTCCCACCCCCCTGTGCTGAGAACTGCCATTTGTCTCACCCAACAACGGGTGGATTTCATTTCAGAGCAACCTCAAATTCCCCATTTGGATCCCTTTTCCACAAAAGGCTGGACCAGGTGACTCTCGAGGTTGCTCCCAGCGTGGGCTGCTGTGAGGTTTCTGAACGGACCCCGAAGGGGCTCAGGGCAGGGCTGGGACGCAGAGGCACCGCCAGCCCCGGGCCCTGGCCCTGCACGTCAGGCAGGGAGAGCTCGGGTGGTATTTTCACCCTCCCGTGGGCACCGTTGTTGTGGATCTGGGGTGAAATCCTGGCCTTGCCCAGGTGTTTCCGGGCCGTGCTCTCTCATGCCGAGGTGCAGCTCCTTTCCTCGCTGCCCCAGGTGCTGTGAGGAGCGGTGGTGGCAGGGCAAGGACAGTGCCAGCCCCCGGGAGCCCTCCCCGGTGCTGCACTGCTGGGGTGGCCCGGAGGGGCTCCTTCCCGCCAGCATCTGCCCCCAGGGAGCTGTTCCACGGCGTTATTAATAATGCATTAGTCTGGAGCACGCAGCTGGGAGGTTCATCCAAAAATCTGACTGTTGCTGGCAAACGCAGCCCGAGCCATCTGTGCCAAGTCCCTGTATTTACATCATCCATCCACAACCAGTTCCTCCTCTTGTAAATCAAGAGATCATTGTGATTCTCCTGAAAGATTCATTGTAGTGAAAGACTGCAGCACAATTAAATTTACCTTCTTTTATTATTTATCACTAATATTCCAACCAGTGGTATAGCAACAAAGTAAATGTTCCGGGAGATAAGCCCGGATGAATTCATGGATGAGCCCTGGTAGAAGGGAGACAAATTGAGTCATTTAGTCATTACTTTGGGCAGGGAATTCTATTTCAGCAGAGCCTTTGGTATTTTGAAATTTTGTTTTCATCGTGCCAGGGGCTGGAGATGGCTCCTGAAATATTCTGACCAAAATGGAGTTGTAGGAAGGGCCGTGTGTGCCAGCAGCACTGTGTGGCAGAGATTGTCATCCAGTGACCTGCTGGGGCACTTCTGTGGAGCCTGCTCTGCCTGCCAGGGAGCAAAGATCTGCCGTGGATCACCCTGGCTTTGGAGCAGGAACCGAGTCTGGTCCGAGGTGATGTCACAGACCTCGGGGAGACAGGAGCTGCTCCTGCTCTGCCCCGTGGCCGATTTTCATCTGCTGGAGGGGCAGCGGAGTGGTGCCACAGCTCACACTGCTGGGGGAGAAACTGCTGCAGAGGGAGGTGGGCTTTGTAAAACACCAAACGCCTCACACAGTTCCAGCATCTTTTCACTGGGCTTCTTCTGCTCCAGTGCATCCTTTGTGAGTGGTGATGAAGCAGTGCGTGGGCCCTGTGGATGGAAGTGTTTGGGTGGGATTTGGACTCCTTCGGTTTGTTCTCAGCCAGCTTTGGGCGTTTCTGCACCAGAAGCTGCAGGCTGGGAGCGGAGCTGCTTGGTCAGACGTGTGGTACCTCTGGGGCTGGTTATTTATTTATAAACGTGCTGTCTCTGCTATAAAAAGCTTTGCAATAGCCCAATAATAAATGCATTCATCACCACATCTGCTGTAATCACTGCAGCTCCTGAGCTGCTATTTGGCTCTCATTAGCTGCAACTCCCATTCACCTATAATTTCGGAGAACACACAATTATGTGTTATCACTCCTTCAAGTGATTACTACACTGGATGTTTTTAAGATAATGGCGTGGAACACGCCGTGATGAATTACACCTCTCCAGGTAGTTTTGCTTCTGTCATTAACTCTATTATTTTACTTAAACCAGCCTGGAGGGGCTGTGGGGCAGGGTTGGCATCACCGGCTCCAGGCAGGGTCCCAGGTCAAGGCTGATCCGATAAAGGACGTGGCACAGCACACAATTATCTCCCTCCTGCGTGTCCTCCCCACTCACGCTGTAGATATTATTATGAGGAGATTGTAAAACCCAACCTGTTTGAACCAGGAAAGGTCTTCTTTTCATTAAGCTTTGATAGCGATAAAAGCCTTTTCGGGGAGAACACGGGGAAGAACAGGAATATTGAGAAATCCCTGGAGCCTGGGCAGCAGCAGCCTGGGAAAGAAGAGGTGAATGTACCCCAGCTCTGCTGAGGAGCAGGAGCAGCCACACCTCAGCCTGAAGCTTTTCCTCCCTCTGTTCCCCCCTGTGCTGGCACTGCTGAGACCCCACCTCAAATCCTGTGTCCAGCTCTGGGCCCTCAGGACAGACCCTGAGGGGCTGGAGCATGTCCAGGGCAGGGAACGGAGCTGGGAAGGGGCTGGAGCCCCAGGAGCGGCTGAGGGAGCTGGGAAAGGGGCTCAGCCTGGAGAAAAGGAGGCTCAGGGGGGCCCTTGTGGCTCTGCACAAGTCCCTGACAGGAGGGGGCAGCCGGGGGGGTCGGGCTCTGCTCCCAGGGAACAGGGACAGGAGGAGAGGGAACGGCCTCGGGCTGGGCCAGGGGAGGCTCAGGGTGGACACCAGCAGGAATTTCCCCATGGAAAGGGTGCTCAGGCGTTGGCAGGGGCTGCCCGGGAGGTTTGGAGTGCCCATCCCTGGAGGTGTCCCAGGAAGGGCTGGAGGTGGCCCTTCACCATTTCTCCCTCAGGTTAGAGCAGCTTTGCTGTCACTTCCCCTGTGCTGTCCCTGCCCGCCCCTGTTCACTCTGCTGAACCCAGCCCAGGTGCAGAGTGCAGGGAGAACAGGTTTGGAGAGTTTACAGTTTCTCCTGAGCAGGTCTGTGCCGTGCCAGGGCATTTCTCAGGGTTTGGGGCACACTGGGCATCCAGGCCCCGTGACCTCACCCAGGGCAGGGCTCCGTCACAGCCTCCCCCTGCAAACCCTCAGGTTTTGTCAGAGCCCCTGCTTGGGGAGGAGACCTTGGTTTCCTTTGAGAATTAAAAATAAGGACCAATGTAAGTGTTTAAAAACCGAAATGAAGGCACGTAATGACTGTTCTAATCCAGCTGGATATTTCTGGATGCTAAAACCCCTCAGTGGCACGCTGGGATATTGGAAATTTGGGAATTAACAGGAAATGTTTTCTCATTCTCTGGGCACGGCCCTTTGCCTCACCGTGGTCTCAGAGCTTGTGGTGTTTTTTTATTCCTTTACTTTGTGTTTCAGTGTTGTGTGGTAAAAAAGCAGGGGAAAATTGGCAGCTGGGTTGGATTTCACCATCAGAAGAAACCTCTGACTTTGGTAGTCCTATAAAATAAACACAATCAGCTCCCAGATTTTCCAAGACCCCTTTCCCTTAGGAAAAGTGCAGAACCGTAAAGACAAAGCCATGTGATGAATTGTTTCCTTACTTTTCTGCAGTGGTAATGTCTTCTTCATGATTTCTGGAAGTCAGTGTTTCTCTATCATAAATCTCCAGGAATTAATAAATATCAAATGCAGCAGCCAGACCCTTTTTAATATTTCAAATAATGTGATGAATTTAGGAGTTAATCTCTGAAGCTGAAGCCAAGACTCTCCCACCAGCAATGGTGTGGGTTATTGTTTCTGAGCCTTCAAAGAGAAAATATTATGGGCTCCGATGAAGGAAGTGATTAATGACTATAAATTCTGGGCTTTACACTGCAGTGTTTTGTCCATTTCTCTATGAAAATACATCTCTGAAAGGGGTGGGGAAATTTTTGCATCATTAAAAACAACAAATGAATTTATTGCAGTTGTGGCAGCAGCAGTTTCTCCGTCCTTGCCATGGGAAAAATCAATTTCTTGGTGGCGGGAGGGAAACACCCACTAAGGGCATGGCTGGGGGTTGTGTGCCAGGAAACCCCTGGGAATGTGGAAACCCCTGGGAAAATGGGCTTTCTCCTGGCTTGGATGGACTGGCAGGTGCTGAGGGTGGAACCCACAGAGATTAAAGGTCACATGGCATCAGCTGTAGGGAAAATTACATTCCAAATCTTGCAGAGGAACAAACACTTCTGCTCTTAATTACTAATATTCGACTGATTTTCCATTGAGAGTGTTTCAGATTTAGGGATTAATCCCTGGTTATCTGCAGACAGATTACCTGGAGTATCTCAAGGCAGATGGGATTATAAAATCCAGCAGCTGGAGATGCCCAGTGCACAAGGTCCCTCCTGCTCGGTGCCTGTGTTTTGTCCTGGTTTCCCTCTCCGCTGTGTCCCGTGTCCCACCACAGGCACCCAGCAGCTGCGGCTGGAATCTGAGGAGCTCCCGTGGCCAATAAACAATCCATCCATTCTCTGGAGCAGCGGAGGTGCTGCAGGAGCAGGGAGGGAGGTTAATGATGCTCATTACTCAGGAACACTCGGGTAGCACAGCACCCCTTCTGTTCCAGGCAGTTTGCCAGGTGAAACCTCATCCCTACCTGCTCCTTGTGCACAAGTCCATGGATCAGCAAATGCTGATAGAATTGTGCTGGGAGCAGAAGCTGGGGTGGGCGCGGGGGCGGTGGGACAGCAGGACACCAAGGGATGGCTCAGGGCACGCAAGAGAGCCCGGGGTGCTTGCAGGACCTGCAGGAAACGCAAAGTTTGCTGCCAGCTGGGGGCTGTGCAGGGGGACGGGACTGAAATCCCTGTGGGATCCACTGGAGCCGCTCCTCCTTAATCCCCGCTTCTCCTTAATCCCCGCTGCCCCCCCAGGCAGGCGGAATTCCGAGGGTTTGGCGTTCCGGGAGCAGCAGAGGCGGGGGGCTGGGGAGGTGCACTGCTCTGCCCGTCCCGGCCGGGGGCTGCCAGCGTCCCTGAGCAGGGAGCGGTGCCCGGGAGAGCCCCGGCCCCGCACACACCGGGACTGCGCCCACAGCAGGGTCTGGCGCGGGTTTTTGGTCTGGTTTGGCTGCTGGCAGACAGAGTTTTGGGGTTCTGCTTTAAACCCTGTTTCAGAACATCGGCTCAACTCCCCTTTTCACGTAACTCCTTCCGTCCAGCCTTTCCAGCAGCCGCCTGTGTGGATTTGGGATTTCTGTCCCGCTCAGGACGGAGCAGTCTCCCTCTGCAGGAAACCGTGACATTTGCATCTTCCACCGATAATAGTGTTCCTTCCTGGGGAGGATGAAGCTGGTTTCCTGAGACTGAGATCTCTAAACCCTATTAAATCTTTTTCGTCACCAGTCTCCCTTCCTGGAGCAATTCCTCTGCCCTGTCCCGCACTCGCTGCCCTCAGGGATGGTTCTGTGCCGGTCCCTCCCCAGTGACCTCCCGGTCTGGCTGTGGGGACACTCGGGGCTGGGCCAGCACCGCTCCCAGCCCGGCCAGCGAGGCCTCAGCTCCCCGGGGGACTGAGCTGCTGTGGAAATAAAATCCAAACCCGGGAGGATAACGAGCAGCTGTGCGGGTTCCTGTGCAGAATTCCAGGCTTTGAGCTGCAGCAGATGTGGGAAAGAGAATTTTGAACACAAAAGCAAAAGGATCAATAAAGTAAATGGCTTTAAGCTGAAGGAAGGCAGGGTTAGACTGGGGATTAGGGACAAATCCTTCCCTGGGAGGGCGGGCAGGCCCTGGCACAGGGTGCCCAGAGCAGCTGTGGCTGCCCCTGGATCCCCGGCAGTGCCCCAGGCCAGGCTGGACACTGGGGCTGGGAGCAGCCTGGGACAGTGGGAGATGTCCCTGCCATGGCAGGAGGGGCACTGGATGGGCTTTGAGGTCTCTCCCAACCCAAACCAGTCTGGGATTCGGAGATTTTCCTCCTTTCAAGCACTGCCCAAGCTCCTTCCAGCTGTAGCCCCAGGGAGGGGTCGCAGGCTCTTTGGGTGCAGCGGATGTCCCACATTCCTGGGATTTATGGAGATGGGAGGGCTTCGAGGGCATTCCCAGGCGATGGCCTGCAGGGCAGCCAGGTGGGATCCAAGCCCCGGGAGCACCGTGGAGGCTCCTGGAGCAGAGCCCCTGTGCAGTTTTAATTAAGCAACTGGAAGAACTGTTTTTTACAAAGATTAATGGTTCTCTGTTTTAATTATGGGGGAATAATAGACTAGAGAGCTGGGAAAGTGGGAGGCATTAAAAAAAGAGGATTAAAAACTTGAGGGAAGCTGGGTGAGACTATATTTTCTGTACTTACAAATTACAGAAGATCATCCCCATTAATAATGATTGGAAAAATAATAAAGTGCCCTCAGCCGTGTATGACAGTTAACATTAAAATCTATTTTTTATGCTTGTTGTGTAGGGAATTTCTGATTACAATCATCAGTTAAAAAAGAAATTGTGCTTTTTTCCAATCTTCCAAATTTAAATATAGAAGAACTCTCTTCTGAGTTCAGCTATGGTTTCATCAATACTTTTCCAAGCTGTGGAAAGGTAAAAAGAGCAAAAAGTCATTTTTATTTAATGACTGTTATGCTTACTTTAGTTGTGCTTCAGTGTTGTTATTAATTGCTAAAAATAATTGGTTCTATGCATAGATTTAAAAAATTGCATTGCAGGAAATGCTGCTGTGATGCCCAGGGTGTTTAATATAAACCGGATTTAGGGAAAGAGAGGAAAGGGGAAGAGAGGAAGGGAAAAAGTGAGGGAAGGCCACTGATACTTGCAGTTCTTACTGTTGGTCATCCTGTCGATGAATGATTTCCCGGACATTGCCGTAGGAAGGGTTTTACTGCTGGGCATTGTTACAGCTCCTGGTGCTCTGCGGGGATCTCTGCCCTGCCCTGGGGCAGGAGGGGCACCGGGGCTCAGCGCTGGTCCCTCAGCCCCGTGGTGCTGGCTGGAGCAGGGATGGCTCTGGGTCATCGTTCCCAGCTCTGGGTCATTGTTCTGGGCTTTAGGGCTCTGTTCCCGGCTCTGGGTCATTGTGTCCAGCTCTGGGTCATTGTTCCTGGCTCTGGGTCATTGTTCTGGGCTCTGGGGCTCTGTTCCCAGCTCTGGGTCATTGTTCCCAGCTGTGGGGCTCTGTTCCCAGCTCTGGGGCTCTGTTCCCAGCTCTGGGGCTCTGTTCCCGACTCTGGGGCTCTGTTCCCAGCTCTGGGGCTCTGTTCCCAGCTCTGGGGCTCTGTTCCCAGCTCTGGGGCTCTGTTCCCGACTCTGGGGCATTGTTCCTGGCTCTGGGTCATTGTTCTGGGCTCTGGGGCTCTGTTCCCAGCTCTGGGTCATTGTTCCCAGCTCTGGGTCATGATTCCCAGTTCTGGGTCATCATTCCCAGCTCTGGGTCATTGTTCTGGGCTCTGGGTCACTGTTCTGGGCGCTGGGTCATGATTCCCAGCTCTGGGTCATTGTGTCCAGCTCTGGGTCATCGTTCCCAGCTCTGGGTCATGATTCCCAGCTCTGGGTCGTTGTTCCCAGCTCTGGGTCACTGTCAGATCCCGTGGGATTGTTGGTGTTTTTATTGATCCCAGCGTTATTCTTGGCAATTGTTCATCCACGTGCAGTTGGTCGGTTGTGGCACACAATCCGTCCATGGAAAGGCCTCTCTTCCAGAGGAAACGAAATGTATGGGGGGAAAGGCCAAGCCTTCCTTTAAACAGTAAAGAATCCTGGTTTTTCCTTATTTCTGTTGCCCTGCAAAGGCACAGCGCAGCCCCTGACGGCCAGAGACTCACGTGGGGGAAAGCGTGCTCTGAGTGTCCTGCAGGGGAGCTTCAGGCAATAACTGTGACTCCAGAACTGAGAAGTGATTTGCAAACAGAAAGGGATTAAATTTGTTAGATTAGAAAACATTTCTGAGATGAATCATTCGATCGTTGCTTCCATGGGGTAAATATGCACTTTATCCATCACATCCCGCGTGGGTGGTGGGAAAATACAGGATATTTCCTGCTGCTGGATCTGAAAACCACCCTGGGCAACGGGATCCAGGCGAGCTGTGCAGCAGTTCCAAAGCAGTTCCCAGCCACAGGGCTGGGCTGAGGGGGAGAGGGGAGAGCTTTGGGTGGTGAAGGAGCTTGTATGGGGGGCATCCCAGGATGGGTGGGGTTGGGAGGGACCTCAAAGCCCAGCCCATCCCACCCCTCTCATCCAGGAGGTCTTTTCCAACCTCAGTGATTCTGTGAATTCTTTTTTTAAGGAAAGCTGATTTTTTCTGGCAAACCACACCGGGAGCAGGGAGTTGGTGAGGTGGTGCTGGGTTTGTGTGCTGGCAGAGGAGGAGGAGGCTGCTTTTCCCTTGTGGGAAGAATTCACAGTGCTAACGCTTCCTTCCTTCCGAGGATGTGTGAGTGTGAGTAACCAGTGAGAGAGTTAAATTAATTAACTGGTAAATGCTCACTGGAACTGCAGGCTACCTGCAAAACTGCTGATTTTATAATTCATGGAATCCCAGACCAGTTTGGGCTGGGAGGGACCTTAAATCTCACCTTGTTCCACCCCAGCCACAGGCAGGGACAGCTCCCTTAGCCCAGGCGGCTCAGCTTTGCTGGACTGGGTCCAGCTGCTGCAGAAATACAGTGGCAAAGAAACACGTGGTAGAAAAACCTCTGTGAATTGGAGCTTTCTCTGCCTCTCCCACCCTGCTGTTCATTAGAATCAAGTTCAAAACGTCCATAGGACTTTGAAAGCGGCTCCTTGCCTTCCCTGGATGGGACCAGACCCTACAGAACTCCTCCTGCAGGGATCCCAACCTCAAAGTGCCATGTCCCGGTGACATCCCAATTCTCTGCTCTATAAATGGTGATTTTTTTATCCCACGTTGCAGCTTCTCTCAGAAAGAACCCTTTCAGATTTAATGTTGAGATCATTAATTAAATGAATGGTTATTCTCATGCTTTGTTTCTGAACCATTCCAGCCTGATGTTTCCAGTTTCTTATTCCTGAATGGAATGTCATTTTCCCCTTAAACAATACTGCCAGATGCTTAAGCCACCAAATCACCATTTTCTCCCTCCAGTTTCTATGGCTGTGCTATTTTAATGTTTCATCAAAGGGATGAGCTCTATTGCATTCCCTTCTTCTCTTGAATTTCCTTCATGTAGAAAGCTCTTTATCAAACAAAAACGTCCCATTAGTCTGTTGCACTTTGTATTATCTTCCTTATTACCTTCCTTCAGCTTTTAAAGTTGTTTCAAAGCCTTAAATTCCAAGGTGGGCATGGGGGTGAGTTTAACATTTGCCTAATTCATTCTCCACGTTTCCTGAAAAGTAGTTAATTTATGGAGAGAAATGCAGATTCCCCAGTGCCACAGCATCCCTTCCTGATGGCTCCTGGATTTGCAGTTTCCTGCTCTCAGCCCTGAGTCCATCGAGGTTTTTCCCTGCCCATTATTCCATGGGCTGCTCTGCCTTTTCCCACGTGCTGGGTGTGGAGAACTGGAGCACAGTGGTGTTGAGCCAGGGTTAAACATCCTCCAGCCCCTCAGACAGGCTCAGGCTCCTCCATCAGCCGGTGGATAAAGCTGCTCCTGCCTGTTCTCCCTGCCCTGGGATCCCCTCACTTCCAGCCCCCGAGAGGAACTCCCTTGTCCCTCCTGGACACCCTGGGGTGGGATGGGATGGGCTTTAAGGTCCCTTCCCACCCAAACCATTGGGGGATTCTGGGGTTCAGTGAACCTTCTGAAAAGAAATTGGTTTGGATTCTCTGATGCCTGCGTAGCTTCTCCTGGGAAATGTTTCTTGGTTCCTGACCTCAGCAGCAGAAGGTGGTTGTGCCTCAGGAACAGGGCAGGAATTTTCCGGGGAGCACATTTGGCTGCTGATCCTCAGGGCTGAGGCTGCAGGAGAAGGGCAGGAATAACTGAGGCTTTCCTCCTACTCTCCCCCAGCCTGTCCCAGCAGGAAAACCGGGCAGGAAGAGCAGAGCAGACAGATATACCTGTGTTTGTTGTGTTTGTAAGCTGGGCTTTGGCGTTTAGGACGGTTCCGAATTAACGAACGGTTCCCGGTGTGAGTTCAACTCCGATAAATCCCAGCTGCGTTCAGTCCGAAATCAGCAGCAGTGAGCGGCGTTTAACAGCTCCTGCACCTCCCTCCTCATGGTTTCCCTTTCCCCAGGTGTTACTTGGAAGATGGAGCTTCCAAAGGGGCCTGGCTGAACCGCTCGAGCATCATCTTCGCGGGCAGCGACAAGTGGTCAGTGGACCCGCGGGTGTCCATCGCCACGGCCAACAGGAGGGAGTACAGCCTGCAGATCCAGGACGTGGACGTGACGGATGACGGGCCCTACACCTGCTCCGTGCAGACCCAGCACACCCCCAGGACCATGCAGGTGCACCTCACCGTGCAAGGTACGGGCCGCGACGGATCCGTGGGGATGGGCAGGGAAAAGCCTGGGTTACGGATGGGAAACTTAAACCCCCTTCAAAGATCTCCTCCCTTCCTGTTTTCCCCCAGACACACCAAGATCCCACTGCTGCTGCTAAGAACAGTCCATTTATTTCCCCCAGACAGCTCCCTGCTCTCAGCACTGCAAAGCTCTGGTGTCAGTTTTTACGTGGATTTAATATTTATTGTATTGTTCCAGGGTGAACAATTCTTGGTTTTGATTGTCTTCCTAATAATTAATGCCCTCATGCAAGGGCTAAAAAAACAAGTTGGAAATTAATTGCATGTGTAAAATATATCAACAGGAGCTTAAAATTAATTAGGCTAACTACAAGCATATAGAGAAATAATAACTCAATAGTTAAAAATATGCATAATTATTAAGCAATTGCATTTATATCTTCAGAAATGCAAAGTATAACCTAAGGCTTTAACTTATTAGTCTTTGGTGCAATCATCATTAACATTTTCTTTTGCATTTTTATGAGTAATAAAGCAATGAATATAAAAGAGAAGAATTGAACTGGCAAGCCCTATTAATCCGTGTGGCACACGGAAATCCCTCAGAAATAACGGGGTGAGCCGCCTCCCAAACCAGTTGTCCTCATCCACGGCACCCCTTGAATCCTGCAGAAACGTTGTGCTGGAGCTCTGAGCTGAGCGTATCTGTTGCAAAAGGGACTTTGTTTTATTAAAATATCACTGAGTCATTTTTATGAGCTTTGTGAGAGCCCTCGGGACCCGCCAGCGCTCGCTTCGGGGGGTGTGCAGGGACTGCAGAAATGTTTGTGCTTCCCATGGCCAGAGAGGGGAACGGGGCTGGGAAGGGGCTGGAGCCGCAGGAGCGGCTGAGGGGGCTGGGAAAGGGGCTCAGCCTGGAGAAAAGGAGGCTCAGGGGGGACGCCAGCAGGAATTTCCCCATGGAAAGGGTGGTCAGGCCTTGGCAAGAGCTGCCCAGGGAGGGTTGGAGTGCCCATCCCTGGAGGTGTCCCAGGAAGGGCTGGAGGTGGCACTCGGTGCTCTGGGCTGGGGACAGGGTGGGCATTGGGCAGGGCTGGGAGGGGCTGTTCCAGCAGCCCCTCAGTGCCTTCCTTTGTGCAGGGATTCTCTCACATCCATTTGTATTCCCAGTGGGACCAGGAGCCCGCACTCAGGGTTGCTCTGCCTGCCCTTAGGTCGCTGGTGTGAGAGGCTGGAACATCCTCTCCTACTCCAGAGGGTTCGTGGGATGACACAAGGAGTTGTCAGGGGACAACACAAGGAGTTTTTGTGGGAGCAGCTTTAGGTTTCCATGTAAAATCTTCCCCAGCTTTGTATTTGGAGATTAGAAACAACTTCTGCTTTGGGCAGAAATGAGTGAGGGCAAGGCAAAACTGTTCTGTCAAAGGGCATCGAGCTTCCCTTAGCATTGGGAATAAATGATCAGACCCGAGGAAATCCCAGGAGAAAAGGAATGCTGGGAAGCCGAGTCTCAGCCCTTTCCAGCCCCTTGGCCCCACAGGCTCTGTTTCAGGAGCAGAAAACCTTCTCCTGCCGCAAACAGCGGGGCTGGAGGAGCCGGGGGGGTTTGCTTTGAGTCACTTTGAGAGGAAATGAGGGAAGGCTTCGGCCGCATCTTAAACTCCCAAATAGCTTCAGACTCCGGAGAGGAAAACTACTTGCAGTGAAGCTCCACAGCACAAGCTGCGAAAACCCAAGTCCCTCTTTTCCTTTCCCTTGGAGTGTGCCTGAGCCTTTCCCCACACGCAGAACCAGGAGCTGTCACATCGAACATGCTCCTCTCTGCTCCTTGGGCTGACAGGTGCCGAACGTGTTCACAGGAGTAAATAAATGCATTTTAATGGTTTAAAGGCGCCTTAGTTCCCACGAGCAGGACAGACCCAGGGAACAGGATCGATTCCCAAGGGAAGCAGCAGCCTCTGCCCCCTGTCCCGCACAGGGAACGCCCAGGGCTGGGGGGTTTGGCCACTGCCCACCAGGAATCTCTGGCAGAGCTGCAGGTTGAGTTTCAGGCTCCCAAAGCCCTGTTCAGTCCCCGTGCACCTTAAGGACACGGCCAGCTCAAGGCCTGGCCGATGGCACTCGTTGCAGTTACTCCTTTCTGCAGCAGGGAAATTAACTGAGATATTTGATAAAGAAGAAAACAGAACTTGTGTCTGTAGCCCGCATTTACATCTGTGAAGGAAAAACCACGTGAAAGAGAGGGAGATAATCCAGTTAACTTAATTTCAGTGACCTTATTAAAAAGAAGTGGGAATTATGAAATAATTAATTAAAAGTTTTGATGGCAGCAGTTTGCAATCAGCTCAATCTACCTCAATGCCAGATGCTGGATCTGCAAAGTCATGAGCTGCAGATGATTTAAACATCAGATGTTCGTCACAGCAAAGTAAAAACCCGAATTTCATCTCGCCACACTCTGTTGCTCATAATTTTCCTACAAAAGGTTGCGCTTTCTGCCATTTCTAACCTGACATTTACTCTACCAAAGTCGAAATTGCCTCCTCCAAGCTGTTTTCCTTTCAGTTTGCAGAAGTCTGCAGCCACGTTTGCCAGTGTCCTTGGGAAGGAGCCGGTGTCCGGATCCCTCGGGGGCAGGGATGTGACAGGGATGCCCCCGCACCCCGGGGCTCAGCGGGGACACAGGGGCCGGAGCAGGGGCTCAGAGGGACCCCAGCCCCGAGGGAGGGCTGCCAGGGCGAGCAGGGGATAAGGAGCCTCTGAAGGGGGTTGCTCCCTCCAGCTCAGAGAGGTGAGGGACTGGGAGAGGTTTGTTGTGCTTGGTTACTGCCCCTGGTGTGGCTCCGGGCAGGAAGGACAAACAGCAGCTGAGGGAGGGCATTTCTGCAGGAGTGTCACAGAGCCACAGCCTGGGCTGGGCTGGGAGGGACCACCCCTGCCCTGGCAGGGACACCTTCCCCTGTCCCAGGCTGCTCCAATCCCCATCCAGACCGGCCTTGGGCACTTCAGGGATCCAGGGGCAGCCACAGCTGCTCTGGGAATTCCATTCCAGGGCCTCCCCACGCGCACAGGGAAGGATTTTTCCCCAGTATCCCAGTATCCCATCAGGCCTGGGCTCTGTGTCCCGTGTCCCTCGGCGGGCACCAGGAGCGTGGCACGGCACCGGGATCCTCCGGCACCCTGGCTCAGGGGTTTGGGGCTGGGTTTGGGTGCTGTGGGTGCACGGCTGGCACAGCTCACTGCTTTGCCTTCAGCTGCACACCCCAGGTCCCAGCCCTGTCCCCATGTCCCCCCAGTCTCTGCTGCCCTCCCGTGTCCTCCCTGCCTGCCCCGTCCCACAGCAGCCCGGTTCCTGGTTCCAGCGCTCCTGAATGCCCAAGCCGGGGAATCAGGGATGTGAAATCTCGCTCCCATCAGTCACCTGACATTTTTATTTTAATCCAGCCCATGCTGGGCAGGGTGGGGACAGCCCCGTGTGCGGGTCCCAGCCCCTGCTCCTGTGCTGCCCTCCCAGCACCATCCCGTTCCTGTAGGAATCTGCTCCCGGCACGGGAGCTGTGAATAATTCAGTTATCCATGGAAATGCCATTTATAGATTCAGTCAGGAACCACAACCTCGGGTTTTTATTTAAACATGTATAATGTTCCCAAAGTAATACTCTAGGCCCTTTTTCTGTTTAATAAACCCCCTTAATGTCCCCTAAATATTAATGTATTGATTTAGTCTTTGCAATGTTTGCAAAGTCTAATTTGTTTCCTCAGCCAGGCCAAGAGGGACTTGCATTTGAAGCTAACGAGATAAATCTTCCCCAAATTTATTTAAAGTGGGACAAAATAAATATGCAAAAGACTTTAAAATCATCTACCAACCACTTCCCAGCTAAAACTGACAATCCATTACTCTTTTAAATTGCCAGCACTCGAGCAGGGTGTCAGTTTTCTCTATAAAATTAACTTGCTGGTGCCAGCCGCTGTTATCATCTTGTCCCTGCTCAGCACAGGGAGAAAAAGACTTGGAAAATCAGTCTGGAGAGGGAGGCAGCCTCGTGAGGTTTGCTCCGTGGTAGAGGCCCCCCAAAGGTTCCTCCCTGTCCCACAAGCAGCATCCTTGGCCTCGCCGTTCCCTCAGTGCACCCACTGTCACTGATGTGCCATTATCCAAAGCTTTTCTCCAGGATTTGTGGCTTTCATCCATTCATTAAATTCCTCCCACATTTGTCCCTCCCAGGAGCTGTGGGGGATCTCTCACTCTGAAATAAGTTTGAATGGTTTTTCCCTGCTCTGCCGGGCTCGAGGCACAGGAAATGTTTGCGCTGGGAGGTGATCTCATTCACAGGGGTGGGAATCAGGGATATTTTATCTGGAGTGGAGCAGGGCTGCTCTCGTCTGAAACTCATAATTCTGCCATGTTGGAGGTGCTTTAGTCACGGCTGCAGCCGAATTTCCATTATGAGCCTGAAATTTCCATCTTCTGGAATCTGCAGGCAGAGGACAATCGGCACAAAATGAGCATTTCCTCTGGGGCCTGGGGAGTATTGGCTCTGTTCCACTGAATTAAGTGGAATGGGATGGTTGGTAACCCCTGAGGGTCTTGCTAAAGGTGCCTTCAGCAGAGTCCAAAGGGGCTTTCAGGAACTTCTTGTGTTACACAGCAGTGCCAGATGCAGAAGGAGGAAAAAATATGGGATAAAGCTAAAAAAAAACCCCATCCCCCCCCCCAAAAAATCCTCAGGTTAAATGAAATAATAATGTACTGCAAAGGGAAACATGGTGGGTGGTTAAACTGTGAGTTTGGAGGGCACTGGGTCGGGGAGGTTCTCCGTCCCTGAGCCCTGGCCCAGCAGCTGCTGCCCTTGCCAGAGCTCTGCGCTGCTGGTCCAGCCCCGGGAGCAGTGCCCTCCCTCGCTGAAACAAACCCACCCACCTGGGGCTGGCCCGGGAGCCCCAGGCTGCAGATGGATCCCACACCTTTCTGAAGGACCGGGGTTAGGGAGTTTTTGGCAAGAACGGGAATCCAGCCTGGGAATGTACCATGAGCTGGTGGCTGGGCCTGCTCTGCGCCCCAGGGCTCTCCGGGGTTTTATGGGATTAAGGCAAATACAGGTGAAATGTGCTGCTGTGGAATGATGGGAATTACTTTAGAATGATCTGTTACGTTGGAGTGATCTGAAATGGATATATGACCATAAATGGGCTTTTATTTTTAATTGTTATTCCCTTTTTTAATGACAATTACTTCATCCAAGTGCAATTTCATTTGAACACTTCCCCAAAAACTTTCTTTTGGAATGAACTGCTGGAGTATTAAAGTCAGACCATTTGGTTTATGGCCCTCTCCAGGGCTTGGCTACGTTTAAGTGCCCACTGTCCTGGCTGCTGAGCTCCAGGCTCCGTTATCCCTCGGAATGTCCCTTCCCCATCCTGCTCCTTCATTCCGGGCACCGGGGCTGCCCTGGGCCCCGGAGGCAGTGATTGTTGTGTTATTCATTGCCATCACCGCCCATCGCAGGTGCTGCTGCAGCTCTGCCCCCCGAGCCGGCAGTGGGAGAGCTCACTGAGCTCTGTGGCTGCTGTGATTTATCCCAGCTTTGCCACTGGGTTTCTGCTCTTTCCTCCAGCAGAGCGTCAGCCCATCTGTTGTCAGGGGAAATAAAGGCACCCCCTGCTTGAAAGTGCAACTTTTGCTTGGAGAGCTGTTAGAAAAGGAAATTAAACAGCTCTGGAGAACAGTGGAGACGACCTCTGCAGCTCTCCCTCGGAGCACCCTCTTTGTCACCCCCCAGACTGGAAGGAGGATCTGGAAATGATCCCGCCCGATGGTCTGGAATATCCTGGGTTTATCTCACGCACGGGGTTTAAATCTAAATATTTAATGAGGTCTTGCTAAGGAGGAGCAAACCCACTGACTTCCCCCAAATGAGGTTCCACAATTTTCAAGCACCCTTCTCTTCTGTTCCTGTAAAATTGAGGAGAAGACACTGCAAAAGCGTTTTAGGAGTCCAGCTTTGGCACGGCAGGACTTTTAGGAATTAAAGCCTGTCAGGAGTTCTGTTCAATGTAACCAGTGACAAAAGGGATCCATGTATGAGAACAATTTCTATAAACCCGGACTGGGAAGGAAGGGGGGATAAACCAGAAGGACTCCTGGAACATCCTTCAGTGTCCGAGCTGAGGCCCTTGACTGCGGGAAGGACCGAGGGCAGCGGCTCCCTTTCAGCCTGACTGCAGCTAATGGCTTCTGACACACTAAACGTCCTCCTGGAGACACCATAATCGGATAAAAACCTTTTGTCAAGTCCAGTCAACGTTGAAGAACTGAGACAAATGGAAATTGGGCTGAATTTCCAGGTTTCCTGAGGAGTGAGAGCTGCCCTGCAGCCTCCCTGGTCTGTGGATGCCACTGCAGCTGCAGCACCGTAACGAGGTCTGTGAGCAGTTCCAGAATCCAGCAATTCTTTAAAGGAACAAATATCTTATTCCGGGCCCCAGGGCTCCAAAGATTCATAATTTTACCATATTTGCAGTTAAAAGGCTCCTCAGTAGCATCAGAATTTGTTCTGTGAGGTTGTTCAGTCATGGAGAGGAGAAGGCTCCAGGGAGAGCTCAGAGCCCCTTGCAGGGCCTAAAGGGGCTCCAGGAGAGCTGCAGAGGGACTGGGGACAAGGCCTGGAGGGACAGGACACAGGGAATGGCTTCCCAGTGCCAGAGGGCAGGGCTGGATGGGATATTGGGAAGGAATTGTTCCCTGGGAGGGTGGGCAGGCCCTGGCACAGGGTGCCCAGAGCAGCTGGGGCTGCCCCTGGATCCCTGGCAGTGCCCAAGGCCAGGCTGGACACTGGAGCTGGGAGCAGCCTGGGACAGGGGGAGGTGTCCCTGCCATGGCAGGGGTGGCACTGGGATGGGCTTTAAGGTCCCTTGCAGCCCAAACCAGTCCATGATTCTCTAATAATAATTCACAAAATGCCCTTAATACAGAGCACGTCCTTTCGGGGGCTGCTTTAAATGCTCCGCTTTTCATTTTTCTGTGTCAGCCTCTTCCCACACTTCCCTTTCTCTTTGAAGAAGCTCCAGTGGTAGGAGTGAACCTGGGCCAGGCACGAGTGCACCTGCAGCTGGAGCTAAGGCAGAAGGAGCAGTGAACTTTGGAGGACTTTGGTGGAGTATTTGCAGCAGAAGGAGCTGCACGCTTCACGCTCCGTTTCCAGTTAGTGCTGGGGGAGCTGGTAGCAGAGGGTTTGTTCTGTCTCTGCCTTCCTGCTGCGAGGCAGGCTCAGGGTGTCTGCAGGGTGCGATGCTGCTCCTCTCCCGGGCGGCAGCTGCGGAGTGAGTTTGTCTTTCCCTGCTTTTAAACTCCTGTCAGCAGCCCTGAGAGATGGGATCGTTACCCTGAGCGCCCTGATTGATGCCCTGGTGCCAGCCCTGCCTCGGCAGACGCCGCTGTGCGAGCTCGGGGCGTGCCAGCCTCCCTGCCAGCGCTGCCTGGGCTGTGTCCGGGCAGGAGCATCCCGCCTCGGGGAGCAGCTCCTTAATAACCCCACAAACGGGAATGGGGGAAGAGCTCATGAGGAAAAGCAGAGGAAAGAGGAGAAATGCACAGACCCGAAGCACTTTAACCACCTGGGACTCTGTCGGGGACACCGAGTGTTTGGGCTCAGGGGAGGAGCGCCCTGGGCCTTGGAAGCAGCCAGAGGCTGCACTGGGAAACAGGCAGCAGTGTCCTGGAAAGGTTCTGGGAAGGCACAGGACCCTCAGCCCAGTCTCTGAGGATTTCCCAGCTGGGAAAGAGCGGCTGGAGCGTGTCCGGGGCAGGGAATGGGGCTGGGGACAGAGCTGTGCATTGCAAAGGGGATTTATGGAATTGGGAGCAGTAATAGTGCATTTTCTCCCTAAACCCCACCTCCAGAGCGCGAGGATGTGATTCTTCCATTGGAATTTATTCCATTGGCTTGGATTTATGAGCTGGGAACTTGGAGAAGAAAAACGTTTTGTTCTCTGAGCTGTGCTGGGTTCGTGGTTCTGGGAGAAGCACCAAGGGTGGGGATGGCTCTGGTGCAGCAGCTCCTCCTCACGCTCCACACACGAGGAGCATTTCCTCGTGTTCTGCACACGCTCATCTGCTCCACACATTCCTTCTTTATTTCCAAACCCCCACAGTTTAATTTTGGTTTTACAGCCTAGGAAAGGGTAAAGAGAGGATGATGACAATATCTGATATTTGCAAGCAGCCAAATCCACCAGTTGGAAAGAGCAAAACCAAATGCCTGTCTTTAAAAAGAATGTATGGAGCTAATTTAGGAACATTTCTGGAGACGACTGAAAAAACAACTGAGAAGTTAAGTGGCAGATTCATCCTGGAGGACTGAACTGTAAGGAATTTGAAAGGCAGCTTTAAAGGATTGGGATTGAATGTTTCCTGCCTGGAAAATCTCCATTTGAAGGAGTGGATCTTTGATTGTACAGCTTTCCTAAAGGTGTAAAGAACACTTTTGAGTTGTCCATCAAAAGGTTCCGGGGCAGCAAATCCCTGGTTCCCTTACCTGGGACTCCGGGCAGGGATGCAGGGGCACAGGAGGGGGCAGCTGGGGGGGACAGGCCCTGATCCCAGGGAACAGGGTCAGGACAAGGGGAAAGGGCCCCGAGCTGGGCCAGGGCAGCTTTCAGCTGGAGAGCAGGAGAAGTTTTTCCTGGGAGGGGCTGCCCAGCCCTGGCACAGCTGCCCAGGGCAGAGCCGAGTCCCCGTCCCTGGAGGGACTGCAAAGCCACGTGGATGTGGCACTGGGGACATGGTCAGGGGTGGCCTTGGCAGCGCTGGCAGCAGTTGGACTCCGTGGTCTGGGAGGGCTTTTCCAACCTGAAGGACTCTGTGATTCCCTGATTTTCTCTCCCTTTCTCCTGCGTGCCTGAGGTTGGCGCGGTTTCCTTCAAACCCGGCCGTGTAACGTTCCGCGTCCGCTTCTGGGAGCAGATCTCCCAGGGAAGAGTTCCGAGGAGTTTCCTCGCAGGAGCTGCACAATGCAAACTCCGTGACTGAAATTACCGGGGCTCCACTCCTGCATCTTGTAATTTGTGAGGCAGGAACGAGGATAATAAATAGTACAAGATCTTTAGCTCCGGACGAGGAAACTACAGCAGAACGAAACCACACGGCATTGATTCGTAACACAATCCCATAATATGACTCCAACTCCTATTATACCTACTTATCCCAGCACTTTTATCCCAGCTATTCAGATAAAAGCTCGGGAATTTTTGCAGGCAGCGCGGCACAGCCCCATGGGTACGTTTTGAATGCCGTGCTCAAGGAGATGCACGCACAGAATCCATTCTTTTACTGCGGGTTTTGGCATCCTTTTGTTTTTTTTTTTTTTTTTCCACCTGATGTTTTGAACATTTCTCCCTTCAGGTTAATATGTTCATTTATAAGGAAAGGATTAAACAAAAATCTCACAAGAGAGACGTGAACTTGAATGTGAGTGTGCAGATTTGAATGGATAAAGAGGCACTTCAGGAGCTGGATAAAACCAGAGCGTTCCTAAGCCTCTGATTCCAAACCTGCCTCAAGGCCAGCGGTGCTGAAGACATTACAGGGAGCAGAATAAACAGCTAAATTTTGCTTACTTATAAAAAGCTTTGTGATACTGAAGGCTCAAGTAGAGAATTTTGAGTTATTCTGTTGACCCCCGTGGATTACTTGTTTTGTTGTCTTCAGGATTCAGAAATGTTCTTATTTTATTTAGACTGAAATTTGAATCATCCCCGCTTTGCATTTAAAACATGATATTATTTCCCCTTCTATCATCTGTAAGAGAAAAGGGGGAAATTTCCTTAATAGTTGGCAGATTAGCTTTGTTATGTAAAACAGATCCTGGCAAAAGGAATTATAATTAACACAAGCGTTCCATTACACAGTGAAAGGGTTGGTTTGGAGAAAAAGTCTCTCTGTTTGAAACACTTCAAAGCAGAGGCTTTGTTTTGTGTTCCCACTGAAGTGGATGTAGTTAGCACGCTCAAATGTTTTGCCCATAAATATTCCCAAATCCCTGGATGTGATAACAGCAATCTCTGAGTGGAACTTTCCTTGGCCCAGGTTTGGGATTTGAAAGCCTTTGCCCTGAGTCTCCTCCTGCATCTCTTTTTAATCAAACCCCTTTCTGCAGAGAGTTTCTGTCCCACTAAAATACAAACTTCCTGTTAAATGAGGCTTTAATAGTTCTGCCTTTGCACTTCTCCCTGGCTTCCAGCCTGCAGATGCAAAATTCCTTCATTTTGGGCAGAATTCCTGTGATCCCTTTTCCCAAGGCGCCTCCACGTGTGCAGCCAGCAAAGGCCCCTGGTTTGTGCTCGGGGGGTTCGGCCCCTTTGCCCCAGGAGCTGCCCCATTCCCGACCCCCTCCCTGCAGTGCCTCCGTTCAGTTCCTCTCTCCTCACTCCTCCTCTCTCATTCCCTTTCCTGGTGGTGACGGGAGTGCCCCGGGAATTCTGTGCCCAGCAGACTGAGGCACTTCCCTGGTGCCTGAATGCTCCTGAAGCAACCTCCAGAACTCGCTGTGGTTTCTGGCTTCATTTTCCAGGCTTTAAATCCCATCCCGCTCAGAGGCCGTGAGCTGTGGCAAATTATTTCCTTCGTAACTCTGCTCAGCGCAGATACCCAGAGTCCTTTAGGAACAAGAAATCATTCCTTGTTCAAAGTTCCCATTGATTTATGGAAACAAGCTGCTCCTGCTCACTCCTAGGATGGGAAACAATCTCCAATACACATCCTGGTATCCGTGAGATCTTGTGGAAATGGTTGTTTATGGGCTGCGTGGTTTTCAGTTCTTCGTGGACGTATTTTGATTGGCTTTATTATTTGGGGGGATTTTTTGGGAGCAATGTGATTGTGACATCACTTTCCTGGGAGGGTGGGGAGGCCCTGGCACAGGGTGCCCAGAGCAGCTGGGGCTGCCCCTGGATCCCTGGCAGTGCCCAAGGCCAGGCTGGACACTGGGGCTGGGAGCAGCCTGGGACAGTGGGAGGGGTCCCTGCCATGGCAGGGGTGGAACGAGGTGAATTTTAAGGTCCCTTCCAACCCAAACCGATGTGGGATCTCAGGATCCCACGATTTGCAGGGAGCTGTGTGATGCAGCAGGTTGGGGCTCCCCTGCCAGGGCAGTTCCTGTGGCTTTCTCCTTACGGGTCACACTGACCTCCCGATGGAATTGCTGGGCACAGGGTAACCAAGGACACCCACGGAGTTTAACCAATCCCACTGGAGCTCCTGGCGTTCTGCCACAGTGCCATGTCCCAGGGGAATCCTGGCCCCCATCCGTGGCTGGGCCAACAGAACATGCTCAGTGGCTCTTAACTGCCAATTACCATGAATTAATGGAGATGGTGATTGATTGATGGATTGATGGATTGATTGATTTCTGGGTGCTGAGGCCGTGGTGCCCAGCACAGAGAAGCCCCTGCTGTCGTTCTCCCCTCCGATGCGAGCGCTGCTCTGCAGGATCAAGGCAGAGTCATCAGCCGGGCACCGAGTCCCGAACCAAGCGGGGCTTGGAGCGCTCAGCTCCAGCAGCCCCTTTCCCTGGAGCGAGCTGCCTGCTCTGGCTGCCCGCGATCCTTGGGCAGGTTTGATTTATCCCTTGTTATTGGAGCCTTTAATAACCGGTGTGATTTACAGGGACAGGGCCCGGGATCCGTGTCCGTTCTTCACTCCCGCCTGTCTGTGCCTGTCACCCGAACGGCTCGGGGGGAGCGGGAACTGCATCTATCGCTGCCATCCCGAGGCTCAAAAGAGGGGAAGATTTTCTCCTGGCCCTCTCTCAGTCGAATGAAGTACCCTGAGAGGGAGCTGCTGTTCATCCTCAAACACTCCTGGCCCGGAGATTGTGCTCAGGCATCGCTGAAGGGCTCGGACTCGTTAAAATCCCGTCAAAATCAGACAGTGCTCCGTGCAAAGTGCTGTTTCCTTAATGACAGGGGGGCAGGGCGATCGCAGCAGCACCTCAGGGCTGGGCTGGGCCGAGCACGTTGGGGAAGAAGCTGAAATCCCACCGCGTTTTCTGCAGAGGAATCTTGTAGCTGCCGAGTGCTGCAGCAAAGGGCAGAACGGAGGATGCTGCGTGCGCTGTCTCTGGTCAGGCATCCACAACTGCTGGGCAGGCAACAGTTTGATGTTAATTCGGTGTTAACTGTCTGTAGAATATGAATATTCATAACACCATTAATCCCCATTAATACCAACAGCTCCCGTGTCATTGGAACGTCGGGAAGATTAAATCACAGCACTCCCAGCACATTTCGGTGGGATGGGGGCAGTTCTGCAGCAGCTCAAGAGGAGGAATTAATAATGTGGAAAGCAGTTCTAAGTTTCAGTGTAGATAATCATTACTAATTTCTAGGCTTTGTAGTGAGAACAAAAATTAATACTGAATAAATTCGTATCCACTGACTTAATCCAGGGAACAAGCCTTTCCTCCTTTGGACTGAGTCAAGGCATTGGAGACTTGCTCAGAGTGTATTTGTGTTCAGGACGACCAGAGAACCATTTTCCCGGGTCAGATGGGATGTGAAGGGATAACAAGAAGCAGCTCTCAGTGTGTGGGAATTCCTCAGGACGGTCCTGGGGATCTGACCTGTCCCAGAGCTTCAGGGGTGAGCTGAGCACAGGGCACTGGGGGCACCTCCCTGCTGGGTCCCCCTCCTTCCTCTCATCCTCCCATGGTGATGCATCCTCCTCTTCCTCCTCATCCTCCTCCTCCTTCTCTTCCTCCTCCATCCATGGAGGCTGGAGCCAAGGCAAAGCAGAAGTTTCCGTGTGCAGAGAGCAGAGTTCCCTCTGGGCTGCCTCCCCCAGGGAACTGGGGAGCAAAGCAGGGAAAGATCAAATTAAATTCTGAGGAGCATCACAGAATCCCAGCCTGATTTGGGTTGGGAGGGACCTTAAATCCCACCCTGTCCCACCCCTGCCATGGGCAGGGACACCTTCCACTGTCCCAGGCTGCTCCCAGCCCCGGTGTCCAGCCTGGCCTGGGACACTGCCAGGGATGGAGAGTCCGTCGTCACATGGACTGGCACGATCCATCCTCAAACCTCTGAAAGCTCTCCCTGAATCCTGACAATTCTTTGGGTGGAGGATGAACCCCAGTCTTTAATTTTAAAAAACACTGAACAGAAGACTCCAGAAAATGCACGGAAGAGGGCTTGGATTTAACCTATTGGGAAGAGGGAACCTCATAAACCATGGCACGGCAAGGGGAGATGAACGAGCAGCGGTGACTTTGAACGCTGACCCCGCCGAGAGCAGGCGAACCTCCCTCTCCGAGAAGGAATGCCGCCCTGTGGGAAGGCTCAGGCAGTGCACGGCAGTCACATCTCCGTGTCGGAGCGCTGCAAACACAGCAGCCCTGGCTCTCTGTTCCCAGAACTGGAGGCAGCCACACCAAACCTCTGCAAGGCGGGCGCGCAGCTGGTGAAGAATATTCCCGAGGGAGCGGCTGTCGGTGATTCACTGTCCCGAGGGAAGCACGCTCCGGGCGGGCCCGTGGCGGCCCCAGAAGGGTTTAGCAGGGATTTCAGTGGATGGACGGGGTGATGTACTAGAGAATACATCTCTGTAATTTGCCAGCGACATCAAAGTGCGAGTGCTTGTGACAACAGGCTTCAAACCCCGAATGATGGATTTCAGAGCGCTCCGGAATCAATGAGGGGAAATTCAATACGGACAGAACCAGACAGGAGTCTCGGGGAGAAATCAAATACACAAATGAGGGGAACTACCCAGGCAGCAGCACTTCAGCAGAGCCGGGGTGGCCATGCACTGAATCCAGGCCAACACCTCAGATCCTGCAGGGAAAGGGCAGCTGGAGACACAGTGCTCGCGTTGGAAATGGTTGGTGCCTTCCTCCCTTTCCTGTCTGATTTGACCAGAATGGGGAAGGTTCCATCCCTGTGGGCAGGGAATTCTCACAGGGAATTCTCACAGTGGAAGTCACATCAGGGTGCGAGGGGCCATGGGGATGGTGGGGTCCCTTCCCTGGGCTCTCCAGTGAGGGGAGGAGAAAGGGACAGGGAAGGCGGTGACATCCAAGGGGGGTTTGTGTAACTGAACTGCAGGTTCATTAAATTCCAGACTGGTTTGGGCTGGGAAGGACCTTAAACCGCATCCCATCCCACCTCTGCCATGGCAGGGACACCTTCCACCATCCCAGGCTGCTCCCAGCCCCGTCCCACCTGGCCTTGGGCACTGCCAGGGATCCAGGGGCAGCCTCAGCTGCTCTGGGCACCCTGTGCCAGGGCCTCCCCACCCTCCCAGGGAACAATTCCTTCCCAATATCCCATCCAGCCCTGCCCTCTGGCAGTGGGAAGCCATTCCCTGTGTCCTGTCCCTCCATGCCTTGTCCCCAGTCCCTCTCCAGCTCTCCTGGAGCCCCTTCAGGCCCTGCAAGGGGCTCTGAGCTCTCCCTGGAGCCTTCTCCTCTCCAGGTGAGCACCCCCAGCTCTCCCAGCCTGGCTCCAGAGCAGAGGGGCTCAGCTCCAGCCCTGGGCTCAGCTCTGTGATGGAATTCCCTGAGGAGTTGGACTCGATGGCCCTTGGGGTCCCTTCCAGCCCCGAATATTCCATGGGTCTGTGCTTGCTGGAACCGGGGCTGTGAGGAAAGGACGAGGAATTGCTTTTCACATCAGAGCAAAACGCTGAGAATGGGGAGTAAGCAGAGCCATATGGTTGGGATACAGAGAAGGGGGAGTGATGCAGCCAGAGAACTGTCAAGGGAAATTATTTTAATAACTGTCTTGGGAATACGATGTAAATCTGTCATTCAGCCTCGCTGGAGAGAGACTGAACCTGTAGAATTCTCCAAAAGGAAAAATGCAGAGTTACAAGAAATCATCTCAAATCATTACAGCTCTTTTATTTAGTCCCTGTGACAGCACAAGCAGCAACAGGTATATCACTGTTTACCTGTCACAACCCTCTAATATTCTCATTTTGCCTGTAAGGAGCAGTGATGAGGTTTTACCTCTAATTTTCTAGTCTAGAATCCTTTTCTTGGCACTTACTGTGCTGCAGAAACCCTTCAGTGAAAATCCCTTCGCCCACTTACGTTGGAATTAGACTTTGAAAGAGGCACATCCATATTTGAGTGTACAAATTCCTCCCAAGGGGCAGCCCAGGGACAGCTCCCACTCCAGGGACAGGGACCGGAGCGGCTGGAGCTGGGCCAGGGAAGGTTAGGTTGGATTTTAGGGAAAGGCTCTTTCCCCAGAGGGTGGTGGGCCCTGAACAGGCTCCCCGAGGCTGCCACAGCTCCAGGAGCGCAGGGTTGGATTGCTGGGGTGTCTGTGCAGGGCAGGAGTTGGATTGGATGATCCTTGGGGGTGCCTCCAACTCAGGATATTCCATAATTCTGTGATTTTCTGACTCTAAGCTTGCCCAGCCCCTTCAGCAGTCAGCAGCCTGCACACCCTGGGCACGGCTCTTGCTTTGTCTGCGAGGATAAAGGAGGGGAAATCCGAGTTTATTTGGAATTATTACATTTTATTGCTTTTCTGGCTGAGCAAACGCTGGTGCTCTCGCTGTCGGTTGGAAATCGAACCTTGTAGGATTTAGGCTGTGGTATGGAAAGGAGAACAGTGAGGTTTTAAGGGGATAATGTGTGTGTCCTTATGTAATAACAGCAGCTTATTGACGCCTTCTGGAGGAACAGGGCCAGTGCCACCCGAGGCTGATGGCACAGGAAGGAAGGAAGAGCTGGGGATGGTTTTGGCAGCCTGGGGAAGGTGGAGGTGTTTGCTGGTGCCTCACTGATGGAACAGATCCATGTGCTGGGATATTTATGGGGCTTTGCTGGTATTTCATTGGCCTCTTTCACTCTGCAACTGCTTAATCACAGAGATCTTCAGGAACCTCCTGTGACCAGGAGGTTTTTGAGGTTCTGACTGGTTTATTCAGTTTTATGCAGGCTGTGTTTTAACTGACAAATGTTCATCCTGTCCCACCCAGTTGCTCCTTTCTTACCCTGGGTAAACTCTTTTCTTCCTGTCTTGTCTGAGCCATCGCCCTGCTGGTTATGAAATGAATCCAGGGGAGCACTGCTTTGAACCAGATAAAATCTTGTATCATTTCAGCCTTTGACTATTTTCATATTTATGATCGTTCTGCTCCCAGCCCCAGTGTCCAGCCCGGCCTTGGGCACTGCCAGGGATCCAGGGGCAGCCACAGCTGCTCTGGGCACCCTGTGCCAGGGCCTAGGAAATGATTGAACAACTCACCTCTTTCTCGGTGATGGATGGAAAGCCATCCCTGATTTTCCAGAGCCCTGTCCCACCCCTGTGTGTTAATGAGCTCCAGCAACGGGGCCTGCCCCGCCAGCAATCAGTGCCCAGCTGGGAGGGCTTTGGCTCCAGCCACCGGGAGGTCGCTTTTTTTTTTATTATTATTATTTTTGCCCGTTGTAACTTTTAGGCTCCGTTTCCGTGATTAAGCCGTTAGCAGAGCTCTGATTGCAGAGTGCTGCTGGCTGGAAGGGGCTCGTGGTGCCTCTGAAAGCTGCTCCGGGGAGCGGGAAAAGCCGAGCTGCGCCTCCCGCTCCTCCTGCTCTGTGGTCCAGGAACGCCCCACCGGGACAGCTCACCCACCCTGTCGGGAGGAAAGGCCACAAAGGCACAACCCACAGACACAGATGTCATCCCACTGGCACAGAATTCCCAGATAGGACCATTCCTTTTCCACCCATGCCCTGATAATGTTTATTCTGGGTGAGGAATCCTCCCTGAAGCCGGGCAGATTTAAGACTAATCTTCAAACGGGTCTAAAATAAACTGACCACAGAAAGCAGCTGAAAATAAAGTTCTAGACATCAATGATATCCCATTAATTTATAGAGATTATGGTTATACTGCCACGGATATCAAAGAGGTGAAAGATCCATCCCAAACTTACAGAAGTGCCACTTTGGGGAGACCTTTTGTCACGCCTCGGCGCTGACACGAATTGGAAATAAATGAAGGCTCAAGATCAAACCATTTCTCTTCCCAGCCCACCCATCATTTATTTCCTCGGCCCCACTTTGCCAAAGCTGCTGTGTTTGAGACAAATTGTGTTTAATTAGGAGGAGGTGGAGACCTTTAGGCAACGCTCTTCAATCAAAGTGCCTCGAGGAACTAATCATGGAAATGCAAAAGCAAAAGGGTTCTGAGCTCTCCCCGCTGGTGACTGATTGTCAGAAGGGAGGGTTTGTGCCAGCACAGGCTGGGGGCTCCTGCTTTCAAAGCTCTCCTGATTTAAAAGCTGTGTTAAAGATACTCTGGAAATGATTTTTGTGGTGGGGGCATTTAGGAACTCAGTAAATATTGAGCTCATCTGAGTATGAAACGAAAAAAAGGATAAAAAGTATAAAAAACAGAGCAATTTTCAGCAAGTATTGATAAATAGTTTTACTACCCTAAATGCACAATTATCTTTTTTATGATCAACGCTTAGGGTGCAAGATGTTCAATTACGCAAAGGAGTTTGTTGGAAATCATTTTTGGAGATGTTTAGGGTTGGTTTCAGTTTAAAATCAGGGATTTGGGGTGTGGCATTCAGTGTTTAGGGGATCCATGTTGTTTCCAGGGCTGAGGATGAAAACAGCACCTGGGTTTGCCAAGGAGAGGGAGGATTTATTTTACAAGGGCTGGAGGGACAGGACACAGGGAATGGCTTCCCAGTGCCAGAGGGCAGGGATGGATGGGATATTGGGAAGGAACTGTTCCCTGGGAGGGTGGGCAGGCCCTGGCACAGGGTGCCCAGAGCAGCTGAGGCTGCCCCTGGATCCCTGGCAGTGCCCAAGGCCAGGTTGGACACTGGGGCTGGGAGCAGCCTGGGACAGTGGGAGGTGTCCCTGCCATGGCAGGGGGGGCACTGGGTGGGATTTGAGGCAGAGGGACTGGTTTGTGGCAGGGAAGGCTCCCAGCTGCTGGGGGATGTGGTGAGTGCAAGCCGAGGTCTCCGGTGGATTCTCAATTAGTGGGAACGCAGCTCGGCCCTGCCTTTAATCACCCTCATAAGCACATTTTAATTTTTCCGTGGATTTGTCATAAAAGCTAATTATTATGTCCAAGCCATAAAAAGAACAGGAATCTATTTCCTGTGTCCTGTCAGTGGTTTCCAGCTCTTCCCCACGTTAATGAGATCCATGTGCACGTGGGGGGAGCCGGGGGGGCTTTATTCTGTCCCCACAGAGAAACCAAGGGCTGCTCTCAGCCCTCCCCCAGCCAGCCCGGCCCACGAGGGTCCCCGAGGTGTCACTGCAGCAGTGAGGGGTCAGGGATGAGGGCCACCCCCACGGGCCGTGGGCAGCTCCCGCTGCTGCCAAGGGGAGGGGAGGGAATTGGGGAATTGGGGGGGGGTGTCAGCCCAGCCAGGACCTCCTGAGTCACATCCCTGACAAACAACTCCAAAATCCCCACCAGCGCGCTGGGCTGGATTTAGCAAGGGCTCTCCAGCTGCCTTGCAGCCGCCCTGGAAATCCTGGAACAAGGAGAGCTCAGGTCTCTCCCGAGCCTTCTTTTCTCTGAGCATCCCCAGTTCTCCCAGCCTTCCTCTGGCAGCAGCTCCCCAGGCCTTTGGTCACACACCCTCTCCAGAAAGGGGAGGTTTAATTTAAAAACACTGCCCAAAAAGGGAAGGGTTTCATTTAAAAACATTAAAAAAAGAAAAAGCCAGATGACTGCAAAGCACTTTTCATGTTGGACCCCCGCACCAAATTTACTTGGGAGTTTAACTCCTCTTTCATCCTTGTTTATTATCTCATTTCTTCGGCCTTCCCTTAATCCATTTACTGAATAAATGTTTATTTGCTGCTTTATTTAATTTTTTTCCTGACCTTCACAGCTCCCACGTGATGTGGGTGGGAGGCTGGAGTGTTGCAGAGGGGAGCAGCTCTGTGATGGGTTTAATGTGCACTCCAGGCTCAGCAGAACAGATTTTAAATGCTAAATCTGCTCCTGGATCAGAGTCTTCAGAGGTGTGGGAAGAAATACGGACGCAAAACAAACATTTTTTTAATTCTTAATAAATATTAACATTCCACTGCCATGCTGCACATATATTTGAGTCATAATTACTAAATTCCACAGATTTTAGTGATCGGAATGTAATGATCCCTATCAGCCAGTAAATAGCAGAAAAATTAGCAGCATACTGATACGGCAGAAATCCTGATTCATCTCAAACTGTGAGGCTCCAGAAATGCGATGGAAGCCAATTTCTATCCTGGGAAGGACGATCTTCCTAGGAAATCACTGACAATAATAACATCCTCAGTTTGCCAGGAGCCCCAGATCAGGCTGTATCACTTCTGTCATTTTACAGGATTACGTTGTGCAGCAGGGCTGCAGTTTGTGCTTATTTGGGGTTGTTTTAATTAATGGAACTCTCCGACTCATTTCTTTCCTAATTCTGTTTTGGAAATGCATCAATGCTGTGACCTGCTCAGTGTCATTGTAACGAGACTTACAGACATCTTCAACGAGGTTTGATTTAATTTCTTCGCTGTAAAGCCCAGATTAAAGAAGAGCCCAGTCAATTAGGAACTGAACAAAGCTCCTACTTAAGAGGAAATCACTTAATCTCCATTCTGTAAGTCTGGAAAATTCTCCACCTTCTACCATGTCACAGCTCCAATCTTCCCTTAGAAAGACAGCAGAGTTCCTGATGAGGAGCCTCAACCCCCAACAAAAGCCTGCACATTTCTTGTGGGTCAGCCCTTCCCAGCTTCAGCAAAACCTGGAGAGGGTTTGTGCCTGGCTGACAGCCTGTGCTGGGTCTGGGGGAGGGCACGGAGCTGCTCCAGGGCTGGAGCCCCTCTGGAGCCAGGCTGGGAGAGCTGGGGGTGCTCACCTGGAGAGGAGAAGGCTCCAGGGAGAGCTCAGAGCCCCTTGCAGGGCCTGAAGGGGCTCCAGGAGAGCTGGAGAGGGACTGGGGACAAGGCATGGAGGGACAGGACACAGGGAATGGCTTCCCAGTGCCAGAGGGCAGGGCTGGATGGGATATTGGGAAGGAATTGTTCCCTGTGAGGGTGGGCAGGCCCTGGCACAGGGTGCCCAGAGCAGCTGTGGCTGCCCCTGGATCCCTGGCAGTGCCCAAGGCCAGGCTGGACACTGGGGCTGGGAGCAGCCTGGGACAGTGGGAGGTGTCCCTGCCAGGGCAGGGGTGGCACTGGGTGGGATTTGAGGTCCCTCCCAACCCAGCCTGGGGTTGCCCAGTTCCACGATCCAGCAGTGCCGGGCAGGGTTGGATGCTGTGTCCCTGTGGGCGCAGCCCTGCAGTGCTGCCAGCGGGGACTGGGCACTCCCATCCCAGGGCTCCACACAGCTGCGGGAGGAGATCTGAGGGTGCTGATTCGTCCTTTGGGTGAAAATGTTCAGCGCTGGGATTCACGGGAAGGAGCACAAAATATGTTTGGAGGAGCAAATTCCTCAATTCCTCCCGTGTGCCAAAAGCTGGAGTGTCCTGCCCGTGCCAGTCCCTGGAGCAGAGACATCAGGAAATGGAAGGAACTCCAGAGAAGCCCGGGGCTCCGGTCCCGGGGGCAGGAGGGCTCAGGAATGTGCTGGAAGGGGTTTTGCTGACTCCAGCTCCCGGTCAGAGCTGCAGGAGCGTTGGCACAGGTGGGCTGTTCGAGGCATTAATTCCGGCCCGGAGGAAAGGGGCAGTGGAGCTGCTGAGAGCAGCATCTCCTCTCCCCCCGCTGTGCTCGTTGCCTCGTTAGGAAATTGGGAAAAACATCGAATTAGCATTGTGAGGTGGGGATGCAGCCCAAACTCCTAAAGGTATTTGGGATTCTGGAGAAGAGGAACTGGGACCAGCCTTCCCCACACCTCTCCCTAAGGCTTCTCTGCTAATTAGAAATACTCCCCACAGACTTTTCACCTCTTTGCTCACAAATGCAGAGGCACAAGCACTGAGAATGCCCAGCTTGTTTCAGTCTGTCTGAGCCCAACTCGTTCCAGTCTCTGGGGCAGGGAAAGGGCTGGAGAACATCAGCGAGGGGAGATCCCAAAGCGCTCAGCCCAGCCTGTGCCCAGGGAAGAGCTCTGTGCTTTCCAGCCCCTGAGGGATGTACAGACAGGGACGGGGTCAGGTGGGGGGCTTTGGGCTGGGACACAGCAAAACCAGGGAGACATTGGGACAGAAAAGCTCCAGCTGGACAGGCACTTGGGTTAGGAGAATGGATAAGCCCCAAAGCAAGAGGAAACAACAAAATAAATGTGCTCCAGTCCTCTCCATGAGCAGCTCGGACTGTCCAGGTGCACATGGAGTAGCTGGAACAGCATCATTATTTCTGAAAGTACCAAAAAAACCTCATTTTGCTCATTTTGACTTCTTTGCCAACTGTCAGGAGCAAGCTCAGCCTTCCCCGAAGCAGGAGCATCCATCTTCCCGTGCCGGGAGCTCTCCGGCAGCTCCTGCTTTGCACACACAGAGGAGATTGCTGCTTTTTGGTCGTAGTGTTTGGAGTCCGGGGCTGAGTTCCTGGAGTGTGATGGAAAGGGCTGGGCTCCCCTAAAGGAGGTTTTGCAGTTCTCTTTCAAGCCCTGCCTGTGTTTTATCCCCGGTGGTGACCCAGGTATCCCGAGGCAGCAGCTCCCCCTGACCCTCTCTCCTGTCTCGTTGCAGTCTCTCCGAAGATACTCCGCATCTCCAGCGACATCGTGGTGAACGAGGGGAGCAACGTCACCCTGGTGTGCCTGGCCACGGGGAAACCAGAGCCCTCCATCTCCTGGAGACACATCTCCCCCTCCGGTGAGTCCCTGGGGGTCCCGGGGCCGGCAGCACCACAGGGTGTGTCCATCCCGAGCTCCGGGAACCAGGCGGGGCGAGACCAGGGAGAACTGGGGTGCTGCCAGAACACAGGAGTAAGGACACAGCACCCCAAATGTGAATTTGTATCCTTACGTGTGTTGTAAGAGTCATGGATCAAACAATTCCAGTTAAAATCCGGGCAAGGACAAAAGGAGGAGCACACAGGGCTCCCTAGGAATGGGGAACGTGAGAGTTAAACACAGGAATGGGTCATACAGTAGGTTTGATTTACTGTCGCTGCCTCCGCTGGTACAGGGTGGGATTGCTGGGGGTGTGGGTTGGGAGCTGGACTCGTGGTCCTGGTGGGTGCCTCCCTCGGGATATTCCAGGATTCCACACCACTGACCATTATTCCACGGTACAGTTTATTAGAATGGTTTTGCTGAAGGAATTAAATGAGATGTATGAAAAACTGTAAACAAAATGGCACCTCAAAGTGCCACTGCTGTTTGATATTCCCATTTATCCCCCTGGTTCCTCCTAACACGCTGAAAGGAAAAGTTTTGGCCGACGCTGGAGGCTTCTCTCCCCTGCTGGCGTGGGGCAGGGCCCCTGCAGCTGCTCCCTGTGAGCAAAGCAGGGGCTGTGGGCAGATCCCTGCTCTGGAAATGAGGGAGAGTTGGGCTCCCGAGAGGAGCTGCTCCCTGTCCTGTCCCAGCTGCAGGACTGGAACTGCCCTGGTGCTGTTACTGGGACTCTGCAGTCAGAATGGCTTTGCAGTGAGGGATTTCTCTGCTCCCCCAGCCTGTATAAAATCCGTGTAATTACAGGCAAGAAGGGCTCCATGGGCTGTCACAGCCTCTCATAATCCTGAGGAACAGTTGGCTTTACAAAGCAAGGTCTGGGAAAAAACCCTCACTTTTGACCTTTAAAACAATGACAATGAATTTGGCTTGAAGTGTCCATCAAGGGACTGGAGGAAAAATTCAGTTGTAGCAGAAAATGGATTTTAACTAAATGTCAAATAAAATTTTATTAGAAACCGTGGTGATACTTTGGAGTAATGGCTTAAAGCATTCGAGTGGCTGCAGGAGGAGCTGGGGTGATGTTCCTGGAGAGGGAAAAGGCGATCAGGAGAGTTACTGCACTCAGGCTGGAGCAGGGGCTGAGGGGGAGGCAGAGCATCCTCGTCTGGAGCTCGGGCAAAATGAAGAGGTGGCACTCGGGGACATGGTCAGGGGTGGCCTTGGCAGTGCTGGGGAATGGCTGGGCCCCGGGGGCTCAGAGGGTCTTCCCCCCCTGGATACTCCGTGGAAATTAATGCAGGGAATCAGGAAGGCTTCCAGTGACCGCCCCCCGCCCCGGGCTGTGTTCCGTGCTCCAAGCCCCGTCCAGCCCGGCCTTGGACACTTCCAACCTCAGCAATCCTGGGATTCCGTGCCTCGGGACGCGCCCTGGGTGCCCCTGCGGATCCCCAGCCTCAGCTGGCTCTGGGGAGGGAGAACACGGGGCCCAAACACCTCCTTGCTCAGCCATCGCGGCAGACGCGGTGGGAGCAAGCCCGTGACGGCGGGGAACGCTCTGTGCCCAAACCCAGCAGGGTCAGGGTGTGCCCGTGCCCGTGCCCCGCAGCCCTTCCCGGAGCAAACACAGCCGGGCTGTACGGGGCCGGGAAGCGCCAGGGAGCTGAGGAGCCCGGATTTCTGCAGTGGTTGATATTCCGTCTGCAGCACCTCGCCTCCCTCTGCGCATCGGCCTCATCTGCGCTTTCCAATTTCTGCCCGCTCCCGCTGCAATTCCCAGCGGCACTAATGAGGCTCCCAGGCAGGCAGCGCATCTCCAATCCAGCACTAAATTATATTAACGAAGCATATTTAGAATATTCTCAAATTGTTTGTCAAAGCTGCTGCTAAAAGATAAGGAACTGAAATCTCTGAATACAAATGACTCAATGTAGACTAATTCCAGGATATGATCATGATTTACATCAACACAGCCTCGACTCGCATGAGGTCGGATTCAATTTTTCTGAACAAGAGATAAATTGAACCTTTCGTAGGAATAAAAATAAAATGCATTTCAAGGTGATTTTTAAACTTAGTCTGTAAATTATTGGCCTGGAATCTTTATTGTGCATGTTTAACTTGCAGTCATTATGTAAATGCTTTCCTTATATAAATATTCATTACACAGCCCCATTATGTAAATCCAGCAAATCTCCCCACTCAGCGTAACAGCGTCGGGCTGCGGGTTGTAATCTCCAAATCTGTATTGTTGAAATGTCACCCGAATAAATTGCAGGTATTACTTATTTTGTTCTGACATTTCCGAGCCAAGAGCAGCACTGATAGTTTAGGGATGAAGGCAGAATGTTAAAGGATGAGCCTCTGCCGGGACCCCGCTCGGGCGTTAGCTCTGCTGTGTCCCACCGACGCCTGGGCAAAGCTCTGCCGGCAGCATCAGCAACAGGCGCTCGGAAATCTTCCGATAAAACGTTCCTCCTCGCCAAAATTCGGGTGCTGCGCGTGAAAATCCTTTTCCACTTTGGTTTTGAGAAGTTTCCCAAGGGGAGCTTCCGCAGCTGCGGAAGGGATGGGGTGCTCAGGGGATGCAGCGACGGGACACGGGGCAGTGGATTTGGGGTGAAGGAAGCTCAGTTTGGATCAGAGATGGGGATGGAATTCTTCCCTGTGAGGCCCCGGCACAGATCCCCAGAGCAGCTGTGGCTGCCCCTGGATCCCTGGCAGTGCCCAAGGCCAGGCTGGCCACTGGGGCTGGGAGCAGCCTGGGACAGTGGGAGGTGTCCCTGCCATGGCAGGGGTGGAATGGGATGGGCTTTGAGGTCCCCCCAACCCAAACCACTCCAGGATTCTGAGATCGCTGGTTACTTCCAGTTTGATATTTTCCAGTTCTTCCCTGCTCTCTTGCCTTTTTCTCACAGTTTTATCTCTGTCATTCCTGGTCAGCTCTTTTCCCAAAACAGGAGGATGACCCGGATGTAGGGATACACCTGCATTTGGAGGAGCAGGGCTCCAGGAACTGTGAATAAAGGCAGATTTTCCCCCATGGAATGGAGTGGAAGGCAGGTCCCTGGCACCAGGACGCTCGGCGTTCATTCCGTCCTGATTCCAGAGAAGGGTGACACTGAAACATTTCCAGTATAACCCAACAAAAAAGCACCAAAAAAGCCCTGCAAACGCTGCCTAGCACGTGCAAAAGAACTGAGTTTTCCCCAGCACAGAGAAACGCAGCGTTGGTGTGACACTGAGCCAGAAATGACCAGCCCACGTGGCGACTCCTGTCCCTCTCCAGCACATTCCCTTTGCCACGGGCACGTGTGCAGGGGTGGGATGGGGCTGCAGGGGCTCCAGGGCCCGTCCCCGTGCTCCTGGGCAGCCCTAAAGCTCCGGGGATGAATTGCACTCCTGGATCAGCAGCGCAGCCTCGGCCCCACAACGGATTGGTGCAATCCATCTCCCGAGCTCTGCGCGGCGCAGGAAGGAGCCTCGGAGCCCATTCCATGCCGTGCCGTGCCATTCCATTCCATTCCATTCCATTCCATTCCATTCCATGCCATGCCATGCCATGCCATGCCATGCCATGCCATGCCATGCCATGCCATGCCATGCCATTCCATTCCATTCCAGTGGAAAGCAAAAAGAAAACAAAGGCAGTGCCTGGGCAGGCAGGACCCTTCCCAGCCCCGCCACTGCAGAACACTCCTGTTCTCTGGGGGAGAAACAAAGAGGGATTTATGAAATTCTCCCTAAATCCCGAGAAAGAAACAGAGGCAGATCTGAGGCAGAGATTTGGCTCCTCCTGCCCGAGAGCCGCCGCGTCTCCGACGGAGCCGTGCGTGACAGAAAGGAGAAGGGCTTTGGTGAAGTGCAAGTGCCTCAAACCTGGATTTTCAAGCTGCAAATCCTGAACTGACATGAATTATTATCAGATTTCCAGGGCTTTGCGTGTGTACAAAGGGCGAACTCTTAAAATGCTCCATCTCCTGCTTAAAGATGGTTTTAAAGCTGGAAGTTTCAGAGCCAAGTTTCTGGCTTGTTTCCTTTTCCTTGCCAAATCCCACGCAGGGAGCAGATCTTGCTGGGGAGGTTGTTTCCCCCGGCTGCCCCGCACCAGTGCAGCTGTGTGCTGTGTAATCTCTGCTCGCTGAGGAGCTGCTCTGCTCCCGCCTCCCCTTCACACAGAGAGGCTGCTCCGGAATTAATCCCCTTGTGTGGAGGATCTCACTGTCACACCGCCCTCTCCTGACTCTGCAATTCCAGGTTCAATTAGCAGGGGCTTGCCCAGCCCGGCAGTGACCTCCTTCCTCAAGCTGCTTTGGCCCACACAGCTCAAACCCAGGCATTTTCTCCTGGGTCATGGAATCCTGGAATGGTTTGGGCTGGAAGGGACCTTACAGCTCATCCAGTGCCACCCCTGCCATGGCAGGGACACCTCCCACTGTCCCAGGCTGCTCCAAGCCCCAGTGTCCAGCCTGGCCTTGGGCACTGCCAGGGATCCAGGGGCAGCCACAGCTGCTCTGGGCACCCTGTGCCAGGGCCTCCCCATCCTCCCAGGGAACGATTCCTTCCCAATATCCCATCCATNGCTGTGACCTCCCCGTCCTGGGCCACCCGAGGCAGAGCTGGGCTCGAGGTGTGGACCTCCACGCCGGGGACTTTGCCCAAGCCCATAGCTCTGGGCTTTCCCCTCGAGCAGGGACNTTCCCATTCGCTGTCCTGTCCCTGGTTTCCACAGGAATTCCTCAATGCCAGCACGTTCCACTGACAAACGCCAATTCAGAGCCCAGATTCCGTGGGGCTTTACAAAGCTTTCGTGTCCTGGCTCTGGGTGGGTTTANATAGCTCTGGGCTTTCCCCTCGAGCAGGGACTGCTGCTTCTCCCAGCCACCAGCAGCCAGGAGATGGCCCGGCCCGGCACGGTGCCCTGCTGGCACCCAGGGCACAGCAGCTGGGCAGAGCCTGAGCCCCGCCCTGGGCACGGAGGAGCGGTGTTTCCAGGAAAACACCCAAAACCTGCGTTCCCTGGCACACGGGGTGGCTCAGGTGGCCTCAGGCTCTGCCACCAGCCCTTCCCTGAGAACAGGGACGTTCTGGGGCACTGCCGATGGCCTGGGTGGGTCAGTCCTTCCCGCAGCTGCTCAGGGAGCTGAGGATTTTTATTAATATTTGATAGGAATTTAATGGCCCGGCTCGTTATCCTGGAGGGATTTTTCAGCTGATAAAGGCATAGCTCGTCAGTAAATCAATGGTCCCTGATATCAAGCACAGGGCTGGCGGCTCCCCAAGAGCTCCAGGGGAGGTGGTGTGGAGTAAATGAGGGCATTAATTACCAGTTTGAAGAGGGCAGAGCGAACAGCAGCGCCCGGCTGGGCGGGGTTCCTCCCCCTGCCTGTGGGTCAGCAGTGAAATCCCTTCCGAACCGACCTCCCAAGCCACGCTCTCCGAGAGAAAAAAGGCGATGTCCGCAGGGTTCAGGCTGGGGGAATTCTGGCTGTTTCTGTTCAGCGGGGCTTGTAAGCACCAGCCTTGGGGGACGGGGTGTCAGGACCCGGTTAAGTGACCTTCTGTGCCACACGGCTCGGGGGGAGGTGGCACTGCCCTGCAGGGGGGTGCCTGAGGGACACTCCTCTGGCAAATGCCGTTTCACCAGGACTGGTTCAGAAGCGTGAGCATCCCTTCGGGAACGGTTAAAGGTATTCCTAGAAATCCTCAGGCCTTCTGAAAATCCTTTTTTAAAAATACTCTCGTTAAAAATACACTTGTCAGGAGAAGAATACTCCAACTAAGATGGTCAAATAATTGGGGCTTTGTGAAGGAACTGAGGAACAAGAGCGAGATCAAAATCTTGGTGAGATACAAACTAAAACTGTCCAAAATTGTTGCACAGAAATGAGCAGGATTTTTTTTTCTTTTTGACAGTTTTATGATAAATGGGAAGTATTTCTTACTTTTCAATAAAGGTAGATGAACTCATTAATAACTCATAAAACGCAATGAAAATGAGAGTTTCAATACAGGCTGGGCTTATCCCCGCAGATATCGGCTCATTTTCACGTGAGAAGCGTTGCACTTTGGGATGAGCAGTGTGTGACTCTCAGGGGACACTGCAGAGCTTTAATGTCCAAACCCAACCCACCACCTCCCCTCAGCCAGAGCCGGCCAAGCCCAGGCTGGCCCTGCTGGCGAGCACAGACCCAGGGAGGGGACAGCGCCTGGCAGAGCCCAGAATCCAGACCGGCTCAGGCTGAGGGGACCACACTGACTCCTCTGGTGCCACCTCCCTGCTCCAGCAGGGCCATCCCGGAGCACAGGGCACGGGATTGTGTCCCAGTGGTTCTGGAATATCCCCAGGGAGGAGACTGCACAGCCTCTCTGGGCTCTGTTCAGGGCTGGGCACTGCCCAGGGCAGAAGTTGTGCCTCCTGTGCAGGGGGAATTGCTGGGATCAGCCCCTGCCCAGGGCAGAAGTTGTGCCTCCTGTGCAGGGGGAACTTTCCTCATGTCCTACAAACTGTTTCACTGCATTTTATGAATATTCCCTTCAATTCCCAATAAAATTCCTGTTCCAGCCTTATCTTCCCCTCCACACCAGCAGTGCTCCCCGGGCCCTTGCTGGTGTGTATTAATTCACCGCTTGGTGGCCAGGACAAAACAGTCCTGCCCTGTCCCCGCTGCCCACTGGGGGCTTTTCCCGAGCTCCGAAAGCCACAGTTATTAACCGCCAATTAAAGGCTTTCAGGCTGGGAAAACGCTTCCAGCAAGTCTCTTCAGTCCTCAGACCTATAATTTCCAGCATCTGTGGTCATGGCTGCTGCGAGCCGCTGCGCTAAAATAATAATTACGTGTAGCTTTTTGGGGTTTGCGGTGTGCTGAGTGCCTCGGGAGTTTGTTTTGGGGGTTTGCGGTGTGCTGAGCGCCTCGGGAGTTTTTTTGGGGGTTTGCGGTGTGCTGAGCGCCTCGGGAGTTCTTTTTGGGGTTTGCGGTGTGCTGAGCGCCTCGGGAGGAAGGCAGACCCATTAATTGGCCGTTCCCTGGGGCGCCCTGCTGGGAAGGCGCGGGAGGATAGCTCGGGAGCAGGGAGCAGTGTCCGTGTGAGGGATATCAAACGCTCCCCGCCAGGTGGGAACCGCGGCAGGGAAAGGCTGGGAGGTGCCGGGGTTTCGGGAGCTGTGGGAGCGCCGGTGCTGGCTGTGCCCCGTGTCGGGTGGGGATAAATGGGCTGGGTCAGTGCTCCTGCCTGCGAGCAGCTCCTGGTGGGTGACAGGGCACAGAGCGGGCACGGACACCAGCGCTGCTGCTTGGTTCTGTCCTCTCACACGGGATCTGTGCCCGCCCTGGGCACCGCTCACGGGCTGTCCTCGTTCCTGCGGGACACGGCAAACACCGAGAGCCCAGCCTGTGGGTCCTGCGGCCAAGGAGAGCTGTTCGTGTTTCATTAAGGGACCAGCTGGCCGGGATCAGCTGCTCCAGGAGTGGCTGTGGTCCCTGCAGCTGGCCCTGACCTCTGCCTTTGCTCCGTCCTGCAGGTCAGGGCTCTGCCCGGCTGCAAACCATCAGCACTCAGGGCTGCTGCAGCTTTTGAGGCAGGAATGGTGGAGTCCCAGGCTGGTTTGGGTTGGAAAGGACCTTACAGCTTATCCCACCCCTGCCATGGCAGGGACACCTTCCACTGTCCCAGGCTGCTCCCAACCCCGGCCAGCCTGGCCCTGGACACTGCCAGGGATCCAGGGGCAGCCCCAGCTGCTGTTCCGTGACACCCATGAGGTACAAGTTGCTCTGGTGTAATATCTGGAGGCTGTTGAGCTTCACCTGGAGATGGGTCAGGAGAGAACCTTTGGTCAGCTCCGGGAGCTTGAGGGGGTTCCAGCTCACCTTGGAGCTGGGGTTCCTGGGTGGAAGCTGCAGTGGCTCCAGCTCCCCTTGGTGTGTGTTAAACTCTCTGGCTGCTGTGCAGACATTGAATTTCAGGTGTTCTGTGCTCGGCCTGCAGTAATTTCTCTCTGTGATTGTTTCATTCCAGCCAAGCCCTTTGAGAGCGGGCAGTACCTGGACATCTACGGAATCACGAGAGACCAGGCTGGGGAATACGAGTGCAGCGCAGAAAACGACGTCTCAGTCCCAGACGTGAGAAAAGTAAAAGTCACAGTAAACTGTAAGTCCCGTTGTTTGTTACTCCCTCCGTGCGGTGGAGAAGGAAAGCCTGGAGCAGCAAAGTGGAGCTGCTGGGTTGTGCCAGTGGCAGAGGGAGCTGTGCTGTGTGGTGTCACCTGGGTGCCACCAAGGAGGGCACAGCAAGGTGCCAGCTCTCCTTTTTGGGTGATTATCTGAGCAGGTTCTGGTGGCTGCCGTGGATGTTGGGCTGAGCCCTTCCTGGTTTATCTTGTTGTGGTGGTGCTGTAGGTGATACAAGGAGATGAGAAGCTCTGTTTGGGTCACTGGATGGGGCCTGATCTCCGTGGAAGTGTGAACTGTTCTCGGAGGAGGCAGCAGGGTGTTTGTGCAGTCCCCGCTGGAGGCAGGGGGATCCTGCTGCTCGTGGGTGACACCAGGAGCCCTCGGGGCCGTCTGGCACCTGTCCCTGCTGCCTGTCTGGTCTGACCAGGTGGGGTTTTCACACCAAGGAGGTGTTCTCAGCTTGGGACTGAATTTGGTTTGGCACTCAGCGTGATGAGAAATATTCTTTTTCCCTCCGGCACGTGAGGAAAAAACAGGCAAGACAATGAGAATAATTTCTCTTGTTCATTCTAACAATTTCCTTTGGTTAACTTCAATTACCCAGCTTGTAATTTGTTTCTGGCTTCGGAGTTGCTGTGGCAGCTTTATTGGTCACAAACGTGAGACATCAGCGTTGTGTGTCCCCCAGGGACCCCGTCCCAGCTGCCGTGGGCAGCAAAGCCCCTCACCCCTGTCACTGCGGGGCCACCCGGGCACTCCGGGGCGTTCACTGCTGCCCACACTGCTCTCATTTGTGTGGCACCGGGGTTCCCTGGGCACGTGGGGACAGTGGGGTGCCAGCTGTGGCGCGCTCGGGGTGCCGGGGCAGTGCCCTGTGCCGGGTGACGCTGGGCTCGGGGTGGGAGCGGTGACCCTCGCTCGCAGGGACAGCCCCGGCCCGCGGAGCTGCTCGGGAGGCTCCCGCAGGCTCTGGGGCCGCTCTCCCTGGTGTGTCCCCACCTCCCTCAGCTTTGCTGGGTTCCTGAGAACCGGCAGCGCTCGGAAAACTGGGCTGTGTGTGGGGGAACCCCCCGCCGGCTGGTGCCCGGGGAAGGAGTGCCCTCTCTTTGTGTGCAGTCGGCTCTTCCTGCAGAAATCCTCGTGCAGACCTCGCCCAGGCCTGCCCCGGGTGGTTTGGGGTGGCACCTCACCAGGAGCTGTGCTCCCAGATGGTCTGTGGTGTCACACAAACACTGCGGGGAGCTCAGCCTGGCTTCAGCAAAGCCAACGCTGCCTGCGTTATTTCCTCTTGGGGTTTTAACACGGCACAGAGCAGCTGACAGGGAAGGGGAGAAGCTCAGCCTGCTCAGAGGTGTTTGTGGCCTTTTTCTTTTCCGAAGGCAGACCTGTGCTGAGGGACGTGCGGGCCCTGGAGGTCCTGCTCCTCTCCGGTTCCTGCCCCGGGCGAGGGGTGCTCGGGCCCGGCTGCAGCGCTCGGTGTGGGGCACTTTGTGTGCAGCTCAAACGTGTCCTGGGCCGCTCAGCCAGCGAGCTTGGTAATTACTGGCAATTAAAGCATCAAAACTAAATCACAAAGCTGCTTTCTGTCCCAGTGCAGCCACCTGGGCCAAGCTGGGAGTGTCCTCGGCCACACCATGGATGTACTGGTACCATGTCAGATTCGAGCAGGCTTCCAGGTGTGCACTGGGAATGTGCAGAGTATTTTGGGGTTTTTTTAAAATGCTTCTCACAGCTCCAGAAGGAGGGGTGGGAGTGTCACGGAAGCAGTGTAAGGCTGGGCTGTGGCTGCAGCTGTAGCAGGGTGTGCACGTGGCTGGTTTGTCACAGTCAGCTCATCGCTCACGCAGCCCCGCGGGGCTGGGGACGTGTCCCCAGCAGCTGAGCACGGAGCAGGAGCTCTGTCAGCATCTGCCTACAGTCACTACTTGTGAGCGATTCACAGCAAGTTTATTTTCACGCTTAAATCTGGAAATACAAAAGAGAGGAAGCCCTCAGCTCATCTGGCTGGGCAGTTTCCTTTGTCAAATGTTCTTCAGTGCTGTTTCTTCTTTAAAGATATCTGTTTGTTTCCATAGCAAACCGCTAAGAGCAAGGCTTCCTCCCCAGAAATTCCGTCCTTTTATTTGGTGCCTGTGGGCACGGGGCAGCGTGGCTGTGGCAGTGCTGGGGGAAGGTTGGACTCGATGGTCTTGGAGGGCTTTTCCAGGCTAAACAATTGCGTGGTTTCTCTTCCTCTGCTGCTGGCGTCATTCCCTGATTCCTCTCCTGGTGCGGGGATGTTCTGCCCATTTCCCAGCTCCCTCCAATGTGCTTTAGTTGCACTCACCCATGACTGAGTTCCTCGGTGGGTGTCACTCAGGCTGTGAACCCACCTGCCCTCCTTCGGTCTCACGGGGACCCTGTCGTTCCAAAAAATGTCCTTTGCCTTTCCCACCTGGAGCGTTTGCGACGGGAAACTCTCCTGGCAGTAACGTGTGCGCCTCGTGTTCCAACCCAAGGCCGGGCTGCCCGGGGCTGGAGCAGCCTGGGACGGGGTGAACGCTGCCCTGGCAGCCCCCAGCAGTGTCCCACGTTACTGGAATACCTCGGGGCTCCTCTGCTCCCAGGGAACAGAGGGCATCAGCGAGCCCTGAGAGGTTCCAGAGGGTGCAGGCAGAATTTGGGACGTGGATATTCATGGCACGGAGCGGCTGCTCAGCCACCCAGGCAGAGACAAGAGAATTAACCAGGTTTAAATTACTTTGTGAAATTCAAGTTTCTGGGCTGGGCAGCTTCCAGCCCTCCACAAACAAGGAGCTCCCGGCGCACGTGCTGTGGCTCTGATGGCTTACAGGGGTTTCATTCTGCTGCTGGCTACGCCCTAATCTACATTTTCTACCTAATTTATGTCTGTCCCCCTAATTTCCCTTTGAAAAATGGTGGCCTGAGAATCTGCCTGAATTTCAAAAGGATGGGGGGGTAAGAAAAGGAAAAGAGCCATTGAAGCTGCTGGTTGGTGCTGAAGGAATACTCCACCAAATCAAGTTAAAATAGATAAGACATAATCCAATTTCATTTCATGAGTAAATCCTATTAGCATTTTCCATTACATTTTGTAAAGCAAATACTGATTTATAGATGATAATATTGAACCCTGCTTTGAATGAACCAGTGTCTGGATTTAATGTGTCACCTGAAAGCTGCTCTGAAACTCTCCATGTGCTACTGTCACTGCACTCATTCTCTCCTGCTCTGTTACTGTCATGCTTAAGAAATATTAAAGGCAGCTGCTAAATCCTAGAATTTCCAGTAGAGCTGAGTCTACAGTGAGAGGATGAGGAATGGGATGTGTGCGTCAGGAAACTGGCGTTTATTTGCATTTATTTCAAACTGTCAGCTGTCTAAATAAGTAGCAAATGTGGATTTAAAGTGGAGTGGTATTGTGGAATTCCCTTTTCTTAGGGACATGTTAAGGGTCAGTTTCCCTGTAATTGCACCTTGGACAGCTCTGGTAGAGCTGGAGCTCTCAGACCTGACTGAATAAAGACCCGGTGGCTTTGGGGAGGGAAAAGACATTCAGCTGGAGTTAAAATAATTTGATAATTTAATTCCAGGCTGCAAGTTGCACGCTGGGCTGTGGGCACTGACTGGGGAGGTGACAGTGAGAGTCCCTGTGCTGAGGGGGCCCGGCTGGCACCGGGCAGTGCCACCGTGGGGTCTCTTGGGCTGCGTGTCGGGGTGTTCCTGGCAGCACGGGGGGAGGACAGGCGCTCCTTCCAGGGCCAGAGCTCCCGGGCAGATTTTGGCACGGGTTATTTTGAAGGAAATGATGTTTCGTGCAGCCCGGGCTCCACCTGCCGTGGCTCTGCCTCCCCGTGCCACAGAGCACAGAGCTCGTGTGCCGGGTTCTGTGGGCAGCAAACACGAGCAGAACTCAGAACAGCCCGGACACTGAGCCACGCCTGCCTGCAGCACCATCTGTGTGCTCTGCTCGGCACGCCCCGAAAGCCTTGGGACAGGGGAGGGAGTGGATCTGCTCCCTGCAGATGGACAACAGGAGGAATTTCTTCACAGAAAGGGTTTTTAAGCATTGGCAGGGAGGTTTGGAGTGCCCATCCTTGGAGGTGGCACTCGGTGCTCTGGGCTGGGGACAGGGTGGGCATCGGGCACAGCTTGGGCTCGGTGATCCTGGAGTTCTTTTCCATGCTCAGGGATTCTGTGATTCCATGTGCCTGGCTCTGGGCACTTCCCTGTGGCAGTGGGACACTCGGGGGGCGCGGGGTTCCCCCAGCAGCCTCGGTCACCCTCTGCAGAGTGTCTGTCTCAGCTCCTCACATCCTCTCCTGGATCCATCCCAGAGGGTGAATCGAGTGTTGAACTCATTCCGGGGTGTTTGAACTCATTCCTGGGTGGTTTTGTCCAGTTTTCAGGCCGCTGTTTCCATTTCTCTGGGTGGTTTCAGGGTTCTCATCTCTGGTTGTGGTGCTAATGAGCCCTGCCCCAGCAGCAGGCCCAGGGCCGGTGTCCGGGGGAGCAGATGGGAGCAGAGCAGCAGCAGAGCCTGGCAGACGTGGTGTGCTCACCTGGAGGGTGGCTTTAGCCCAGCTCAGCCGACTTGTGCGCGGGAGCCGTGCTCGCACACAGCTGCTGCTGCCCTGCCGCGGTCCGTTCCTGCCCTGCTGGCAAACGCCCGTCTCCTCATCGCCCTCGGGGTGCTCTCACACCTCTGCTCGCTCCAACAGCATTTCCACTGGAGAGGAGCGGGCTGGGTGGCATTCCCTGGCTCCTCCCGTGCTCTCCTTGCCTGGTAAAGCTTCACCCAGGCTGGGGTCGGTGCTCAGGATTTACACTGCAGCCCTGCACTTGCTCAGTTCGGCCCTTTAGAGAGGTTTTGGAGCTCGTGAGGCTGATTTGGTTGGTATCAGTTTGGTTTATCCGAGCACTCACTGCGTTATTCCTTCCTCCTCTTAACCTGGAGTACAAAACAAAGGGCTGGGGTCTCTGAAGTGGTGAAATCCTGTGCTTGGAATGGTTCTGCCCCAAGCCTGACAGGGTCCAGGAGTTCGGAAATGCTCTCGGGCACGGGGAGTGGCTCGTGGGGGTGTCCTGTGCGGGGCTGGGGGTTGGAGTCCACGATCCTCAGATCCTCATGGATCCCGACCGGAGTGATTTAACCCTTTCCCTTTCGTGCACGTGTTTTGTGTTCTTCAGCAAACCACCCACGTTTGGGGCTTGGGGGCTTTATTCCCGACCTTATCGAGTTTTGCTGTGCCTCTGGGCCCTGGGTCGGTGTGCTCAGGGCAGGTTCCCCGTTCCCTGGGTTATGGCCCTGCTCCAGTCCGGAGCAGAGGGGCCCTGGATGGACATCCCAGTCCTTCCTGGGGCTTTCAGCCAGCCCGGTGCATTCCCGTGGGGTTTGGGGAGCCTGTTCCAAAGGCGGGTGGGATCCTGTGCCCTTCCCGCTGGGATGCTTTGATAAGGAATTTCACGCAGTGGGGTTTTTTTGATGCAGGAATGTGTGAGTTCCTTGTAAGGAATTTTAAGTGGGGTGTTTGTTTTCGCTTGGCCAGGCCGGTTGTGCAGAACAGCTCCCCTCATTAGCATTTCTCCCCTCATTAGCATTTCTCCCCTCATTAGCATTTCTTCGAAGGCTCCTCACTGTTGCTATGGTGCTTTGCATAATATTATGGATAATACTCCGATTTTACTTTGAAATCAGACATCCTGTACAAGCCACGACGGCCTAATTATATCTGTAACCTTAAATCTCCTGGGGAAAAACCCTGCAGGACTTCAGGGCTTGGTGGGGCTGCCAGTACCGGGACACGTGGCTGTGACTCTGTTTTCCCAGCAGTGTCCTGTGTGAGCCATCCCTGACCTAGGATCAGCGTTTCCTTGGCAAGGTTTTGAGTTTGGATTCAAGGAGGAAAATTGCCTCCGTTAAATTATTAAATATGAAGACAAAGCCCACATATTTTCTGGAGGTCTCAGTCCTCCTCTGCTTTGGCACCGAGTATAAAATTGCTCAGAGCAATTTAATTTTAATTTCCACTTTCCTCTAATAAAAGAGAGGGGAGGAGGGGGCTTCCCCTGAAGCAGAAATCAATAACTCTGATTCTTTCAGTTTTTAATAGCTACTGATTTTCAGCTCCACCTTTATGTCCCTGACTGAGTTTAGGATTTGGGGTTAGGGTCAGCACTGGCTTCAGGAGCCAACTTTCACTGCCAGGGGTTTCGCTGCTTCGGAGAAACACATTTTCCTCAGTTCTCAGGCTGGCATTCCAAAAGGGGATTCTGGTCCTTAAGAGGCACTGGGACTCCTGGAAATCGGACTCCTGGCTCCTGTTTGGTTTTTCCGTGGCCCGGTGGGGTTCAGCCCCTGTGAGGTTTGCAGGCCGTGCCCTGCTCTGTGTGATGCCCTCGGTCTGGGACGTGTGGGTGATGTTGGTGGCGCTGGGACAGAGTCCCCGGGCTCCAGCTGTGCCAGCTGTGCCCAGGCACGGCGCCAGCCTGCCCTGCGTGCCGCAGAAGTTCTGATTTGCTGTGGGAAGGCAGCTGCGAGGGTCGGTCCCCTTTGGTTTGGGGCGCCTTTCCCCAGGCCCGGCGGCTGCAGCCGTGGGGAATGCAGTGTCCTCCCTCTCATCCCGAAGCGTTTGCAGGAGACCGCGGCTGGAGCTGTGCTGGTGCTCTGAGTGGGGACAGCAGCCCTGCTCCCTGGCACTGCTGGGCGCTGGGCACGGGCGCGCAGGGATGCACTGGGCATTCGCACTGGGGTCAGGCCGGGAGCTTGGGGAGCTTCTTTTGTCATCCCAGCCCGCCCAGCTCCTGGCCGGTTCCTGTGCTGCTGCTCAGCGCTGGCCTGGTCCTGCAGCTGGGATTCTCTGTGGCACGGCTGCTCCAGCCCGGCCGTGAGAGCCCTCAGACCGGAGATACTGCCTCAGTTAAAGGGGCTGGGGAGGCTGTCACAGCAGGGAGGGAGGGGACAGATTTCCTGCAGCACATCACGCACAGCTGAGAGGAGAGGACAAAGGATTGGTCTTTGTATCAGTGGGCTCAGTGTGTGAGGACACAAAGCCGCCCACTGGGCTGAAGGAGGTGAGGGGGCAGCACAGACAAATTTCCTTGTGGAAATCTGGATCCTGGTTTAGATCAAGGACAGCAGAGCTGGGTTTGGGTGCAGCCACCAGGCAAGGGCTGCCAGCAAAATATTTCAGGTGAAACCAGTGCAAATAACAGGTTTGGGTTGGGGTTTTTTTACGTAAGACAAAGGTCTTTGGAGAATTTCTGCTGTTCTTTAAATTGGAGGTTTTGATCATGCACAATGTCACCCTTTTTGCTTTCCGGGTTTTATCTTGTTGTTTTTGGTCACCAGTGGGACTAAATTCATATTTAGCTAATTTGCAAGGTGGTCTCATCACTGAGAACTTGTCTGAGTTATATGATGTCCTCTCTCACAGCAACACTTAAAGACAAACTCAATGAAAACCGGTCTGACAGTTACAGCCACCTCGGTTGGCTGGGTGAGGAAAGAATGGTGCTGCTTTGAGGAAGATATTTCCCTTCTCCAGTGGGGAAAGAACCCTCTTGTGAAGTAATGGTTGTCATTTTATGTCCTTCACGTGTTTTTATTAACATCTCAGAATTCAGATTAAAGCAATACAGTTCACGTTTGTGACCCGAGTGCAGTTTGGCTCCTGAATGAGTATCGGTTTCTTTCGGGGGGTGGTGCAGAGGTTTGTGCAGAGGTTCCGCGAACTCCCTGGGGTTCCTGCAGATCCCTGGCGAGCGCCGCTGGCGCGGGAGCGCGGCAGAGCTGCCGAGGATGTCCCTGCTCGGGGACGGTGGCACTTGTGCTGGCACAGGGCATCGTCGGGGCCCCGGCAGCGCCAGAGAGCGCCGCTGCTGGAGGAGCTGCGGCACTGGCGCTCGACGTCTCTGTCCTCCAGATAAGGAGGATGTTTTTCATCTTCCCAAAGAAATCCTCTGCTTCGCTCTGCCAAGAGGTGCTGACTGGGAGGGAGCAGTGCCAGGGTGCAGGTGTGCCAGGGACAGGAGAGCTGCTCTCCGGCAGGGTCCCCGGCTGCCCCGGGGCTGCAGGACAAGGATTCAGCCCGGCTGCTTCCGTGGGCAAGGAGCTGGTGCTCCAGCCTGGCACCGGCACTGCTGCTGCAAGGGCAGAGCAGGAGCTCAGCCACAGGAAGCCCCTGGGGTTCTCTCCTCGCTCTGCTCCAGCCCTGAGCTGCAAACCCCACTGCGAGGGCAGGCTGGGCACGGAGGTTTGGGTTGAATATTAGGGAACGTTTCTCCATGGAAAGGGTGCTCAGGCCTTGGCAGGGGCTGCCCAGGGAGGTTTGGAGTGCCCATCCCTGGAGGTGTCCCAGGAAGGGCTGGAGGTGGCACTCGGTGCTCAGGGCTGGGGACAGGGTGGGCATCGGGCACAGCTTGGGCTCGGTGACCTTGGAGATGTTTTCCAAGCTGATCCTGTGGAATAATGGAGCAGCCGTGACACACTGCCCTGAAATCGGTGGGAAATGCTGTAATCAATATATTGTTGCTGGTTTTTACAACGACACCGTGTGAAGCTCGCAGGCCACTGTTGGTGAAAGTGTGGGAGCAGCCCATGAATCTGGGGGCAGGAGAACTCATGAAAGGGTTTTCAATAGTTTTTATCTACTGTTCTACTCTTGCTGCCATTTTAAAGTCAAAGGAAGGTTCCAATATGATTCTGGACACCTCTGTACATCCACATCTGCTGAAGCCTTTCCTGCATCTCCTGGCCTCGGGGGCAGCAGGAATGTGCTCCTCTCCGTGGATTTGGCTCTCTAGAGGGTCAGTAGGTCCCCTCATCTTCAGAGGTGCTATAAGCTCACACCTGGGGGTGGATGTTAAAGCCCCAGCCTGACGGCTGCAGAGCCAGGGAGTGGCTGAGGGGCTCTCCTGGAGCCAGTCCTGCTTGGAGCCGCTGCCTTTTCCCACCTTTCTCCGGCCTCTGGGTGATCCCGCCTTAAACACCAGCGAAAATACAGCGCAGGAAAATTGAAGCTTTAATACAAGATGAGTCATCTCTAAAGAGCTGCTGCGTTTGAAGCAGCAATTTGGAGCAGAGCTGTGTGAGACTCCAGGCTAGAGCCAAAATTAATGGAGAGCTCTTGAGCTTCCAGGAGTGTTCCCTTGCCCAGATCACTCTTCAGCAAAAACAATTACTTAAAATATTTCCTAATAGTCAACACACTGTAAAGCAATCTTTCTGCCTGTAATTGCATTATTCCTGGCTGCTGGGGGCCGAGGCTGAGGCCTCCCTGTCCCTCGCAGAGCCTTCGAGGTGACGGTCAGAGGGGCTTGAGTGCAGCTGCTGACACCAGCTGGGGTCACAAAAAGCCGGGCCTGAGCAGTGTGTCAGCCCCGTGCAACTCTCCATCCCTTGTTTTATTTTGGTTTTTTTCATGTTTTTTTCCCTGGTCACTGCAGTTTGAAATGGTTCTGCACGAGGAACGTGCTCTAACGACGTTACTGCAACCTGCTTTCTCCCCGTGACAGGGCTGGGGCTCAAATCCCTGCTGTGCTAGCAAGGGCGTGCTGCAGGCAGCAGATGGGAGCTACAGGAGCCTTGAGAAGTCCCCATTTTGCATTTACAGTTTACAACAAAGCAGTGCTGTGGATGCAAAAGACAGGAAAACCTGCCAGCACCGCTCCTCAGGCACTGTAATCCACGAGGCTGCTGCTCTCCTTCTCTCCTGCTCTTCTCAAGTAAAACCAGGCTGCTGTGAGGCTGGAGTGACCTTTCCTGCCCCTGGGAGCTGCAGGGCAAGCACAGGGCTCTGCGATGGAGGTTGGTGCCTCCACGTTCCACGGCTCTTCCCGAGGACAGGGAATGTCATGGACCACGCTCCTTTGGTCGCTGTAGCACAAAGGTCGTGACAGTCGGTGCTGGACTGGGAGAGTTCAGTTCACTTACAAAAATTCACCATTTCCAGTGGTTTTGGAACTGAATTCTGTGAAATATCAGATGTGTCATAATCCAGGTGTTCTGCTGCTTCTGCACCCGCTGGGCTCGATGGCCAGCAGAAGGAGAACAAACCAGGAATTACTGCTCGAGGCAGCAAGGTCCTGAAGTGGGGAGCTCCCAGGATTCCAGGTCTCCCATGGAAAGCCGGGTCTGCGCCCAGGCGTTGGCTTGGGATCTCCTGTCCCTTCCTGGGGAGTGTGTGACAGCCCTTGGGAGTGAGGGGCTGTCACAGGAACACGAACCCATCCCCTGGCACAGCCTGTGGCACCCGGGGTGTTTCTGGTGCCCGTCAGTGGCTCTCCCCTCTGGGCTCAGGGGGAGGCCTGGGAAAACCCTGTCAGAGTCACCCTGAGGTGGAGTTTTACAGTTCTATTTTTAATTTACAGTTTCATTTTTTGTTACACAGCCTCTTCCCGGGGGTGAAAGCAGCCGGGATTTCCGTGGCTTTCTTGCTTTTAGCAGAACCCCCTGAGGCCGTGGCTCTGGGTGTGCCCTTGTCACCTCCCAGCAGAGCTGGGCCCGTGCTGGGGTGGGGAGCCAAACCCTCCCTTTTCGTAAACTTCACTTCTTTTTAATACAGAGCAAGAGCTTCGAGACCTTTCATGGCTCCTTCTCATTCTTCATGAGCTACATATGTACATCAGCTCTAACACTCTGTCAGGGAACAGGGGTTTTCAATCAAAAAGACTGTCAGGAAAGCTGATTCACTAACAAGAAAGCTGTCAAGCTGTGACAGCTGCTGTCTTTGCAACCCCAAACAATCTGTTCAGTGCTAACTCTGACTTATGCTTCCATTTATTATACAGCAGTAATGAGTTCTGGCCTCGGAAGCAGCGTTTGGGGGACTCACCTGGCTGCTCTGGTGGGGGTGTGCAGCGTGTCAGATCACATCCGAGCTGGACAGGAGCAGTTGTTGCGAAAAAGTTCTGCTCTGCCTTTTGAGTTCTTTTTTTAAATTCCAGTGTCGGTCCTTGCCTCATTTTTGTAGTTAAGTGTGGATCTGGAGATTTCATTACTGCTGGGAGCTAACGAGGGTATGATTTCTAATTTTTCCCCGTTGTGTTGAGTAATGGATTTAAGTTTAAACACAACATGTTTATCCACAGAAACGAGTGAAGGAATTGTTTCTGGTGCTTAATTGTCCCGGGACCTCGGAGACCACAAAAATCCCACCCTGGGAAGGAACTGAGGGCTCAGGCTGGTGCTGCTGTCCAGGTGTCAGCATTCCCACTGTCAACCTTTGCTTTTAAAATAAAAAGAGAGGAAGAGCACCTTGACATCTCCTCAAGCAACATGTTCTGGCACTACATCACCCCCCCTAAATCTGCCTCGCTGCAGTTTGGGCTGATTATTGCGAGCCTGGCCCATAGGAGGGATGGGGTAGAGCTGATTGCTCTTCCCTTCTGCCGTGCACATCCAGTGCTGCAGTGCACCCCAGTAAATCCCCTTCTGCAGCTCTGCCAAGCCAAATTCCTTCTGTTTCCCTGAGCTGTGGGTGCTCCAGCGGAGCCCAGGGGTGCCTGGCCATAAAGCAGGGGGTTTGCTGTAGGTAACGAGTCTGTGGGGCACCTCTGGGAGCTCCTGGCCAGTTGTGGGCTCAAGTCGTCAGGTGAGGGCAATAATCCATTGGAGAGCTGCAGGATGGAGCCGGGGCTCAGGTGTTTGATGGTGGCTGTGCTGGGTTTTGGGGGGTCCCGCTGCAGGTGGGGGCACAGACAGGCCCCACCACGGCTGTTTGGGGGCTGGGCACCGCACAGGGTGACCCCAGCAGGGTCACTTTCCCCTGATCCCGAGGAGGTGCCCCTGGTGTGGTTTCTCCTTGCCCTTGGTGTCTCCTGCCTGCCCTCCCTGCTCCTGTGGGACTGGAGCAGGGCTCTGCCTGCATTCCCGACCTGCTCTGAGGGATTTGGCTTCTCAGTTCCAAACTTTCTTTCCTTGGAAAACCACCAGCTTGCTTTAATTCATTCTCTTCTCAGCTTTGCTGCCAAAAGATCTACTTAGTAATTCCTGGAATTCGTTGAAGTCCATTGCTTTTCTCTTCCTCGGAGGGGGAGAAGCAGCAGAGGCAAAGCGCTCGTGTCTGTCACAGCCAGGCTCCGGGCCAGCTCTCCCTTCTGGACTGGCACCAGCTGCGTGGCAGCGTCCCCATCCCTCCTCCCCGTGCTCTGGGATGCTGAGGCTCGTGTTCCCCGTTAGCCCCCCAGCAGCAGGGCTGGTGTGCCGTGCACCACCGGGTCTGTGTCTGCCCGGCGTGCTCGGGCACTCTCACGGGGAGCGTGGTGCCCTGGCCGAGGGTCTCGTGGATCTGAGGTGCTCCTGTCCCACTTGTCCCCGTCAGGTTCCTCTTGTTCCGAAGTTCCTGGCAGTGGGAAGTGCCCGGAGCAGAGGGGTTTGTTCCCTGGAGCATCCCGGGGGTGGCAGGAATTGCTCTGGTGTGGGCAAAGGGAGGGGAGTGCCAGCAGCTGGGGCTGAATCACAGAATCAGGGAATATCCTGGACTGGGAGGGACCCACAGGGATCACTGATCCAGCCCCTGTCCCTGCACAGACACCCCAGCACCCCCACCCTGGGCATCCCTGGCAGCGCTGTCCAAACGCTCCTGGAGCTCTGGCAGGTTTGGGAATGTGCCCATTCCCTGGGGAGCCTGGGCAGTGCCCAGCACCCTCGGGGAGAAGAACCTTTCCCAGTATCCAGCCTGACCCTGCCGTGGCCCAGCTGAGAGTGGGGAGCATCCCCTCCCCTGGGGCCAAGGGCTGCTTCCCACCTGCTCTGGGTGTGATGTGCCATTGCCGCTGCTCCCATCAGCGTTTGTCCCTGCGTGCCCACAGGGACCCCAGCCCTGCTGCAGGGACACGGGCCAGGTGCCAGCCTGTGGCTGGAGCTGCCCTCCTCGGATGCTGCTCAAGGAAGGGGTTTGTGTTCCCACGCTAGAGCAACTCCTTTAATAGGGGATCAAACTGCATTTACAGAGCTGCCTGAAAGGGAATACGGGGAGAAAAGGGCTTTGCTGGAAAATAAAAGGATTAGAGAGATGCAGCATGAGATAAACCCCGATGGACAGAGAAACAAAGCAGTTCTTCCAACTTGCCTTTTCTTCTGCAGCTCCCTCAAGGTCTTTGTTTGCTTTGCTGCTTTTTGGAAGGCTTCATTAAGTTCTTTCCTCTTCTTTTTTTCATCCCCGAAATACCTGTAAAACAGATTGCTCAGGTTTCCTGTCTGGAGGCCGGTTATTTATGAAGTATTATTTTGTGATGCTGATTTTTATGTTTTCCACCCACATAACAATTACTCGTGGATTTCAAGCTTTGCGCTCAGCACGGGGAGGTTTTCTGTCCAAACCCATAAATGGCACAGCAGCCAGGGATTTGGGTGGATGTAATGCAATCCATGAGCTGGAGCTGAGGGAGGAGCAGGTTTGGGAAGCGGATGTGCCCTGTGACATCCCAGATCCCACACAGGGAGTGCCTGAGGATCCTCTCTCCTGAGGGGTTGGCACAATTATTTAATTAATCCACGCTGAGACGCAGGGTTGGCAAAGGGAGATCCTGAGCGGGAAAGGGAAAGCTGAAGGAAGGTACATTCAGATGGGATATTGGGAAGGGATTCCTGGCTGGGAGGGTGGGCAGGCCCTGGCACAGGGTGCCCAGAGCAGCTGTGGCTGCCCCTGGATCCCTGGCAGTGCCCAAGGCCAGGCTGGACACTGGGGCTGGGAGCAGCCTGGGACAGTGGGAGGTGTCCCTGCCGTGGCAGGGGTGGCACTGGGTGGGATTTAAGGTCTCTCCAGCCCAAACCAGTCTGGGATTCTGTGAAAAGCTCAAAAGAGACACTGGGTTCCATCTAGAACTGAATTCTTAGCAACACCTCCTGTGTTTGCATATAAAATTTATGGAAATGTACATGTCAAGATCCCGGTGAATCCGCGGTTCTGAAAAGTCATCAAGAAAAGCTGGAATAAATCAGGCTGCTACTTGCTGAGCCCAGTGGTTGTTCCAGTCGTGTCTCTCAAATGTTTCTGCACGGCAGAGAAGGTTCTGACGTGAAGAGCCATTATTAAACCACTCCATTAATCTGGGGAGAGGTAGGGCTGCTGCTCTGAATAAATTAGAAAAATTAAATAATCCAGAGTATCGAAAGCCCATCTCAATTATATGAAGTACAAGTAACACTGTTTGACTTGTTACTCTATTGGTAAAACACCCTGAGGGTGCATATACATAAAAGAATATATTTGAATATTGCTGATATCTGTTTTTCTGAGCACAAAACACATCTCAGAAAACCTGTTCTCTTACCTGGAATTTTTTATCTTAACGCCCTGGAAAGCAATTTCACTAACAAAAGATGACATTAGGATGCCAAATTAAAAGCTGATGAAAACAGGGAAAATAAAAGATTTTTTTTTTCTTGACATTTACAATTAATGCCACAAAAATGTTGGTTTAATCAGACAATATGGGGGCTCACAAAGGTGAAATTGGAAGTTTCCAGCCCTGAATGCTTGTGTAAAAGTTAATAAATTCAGCTCGTAATCATTATGCACATGCTAGTTATAATAATTTACTGTCCATACCAAATCTTTATAAGCATTGTAATTAAATATAAAATGCACATTAGAATTATAATGAGTAATTAGGGCAACATAACTAACGTGCATAACAGTCCCGAAGCTCATTAAAATGTTAGCAGGGGAAACCTGCTCGGGCTGGAGTTGGCGTGTTCCCTGCGCCTGGGACTGCCATGGCTTTAACTCTCCCTTTAGACTTCGGAGGCAAAGTGAGAATATTTGGGGTGGGGACCGGGTTCAGCAGGCCTTTGGGCTGGTTCTGGGCAGAACTTCAGGCGTCAGGTTTGGGTTGTTTCCATGTGAAGGTGTTGGGGAGCTCAGATGTTCAGAGCCAGGATCAGGGACTGGTTTGGGTTGGGAGAGACCCTAAATCCCATCCCGCCCCACCCCTGCCCTGGGAGGGACCCCTTCCACAGCCCAGGCTGCTCCCAGCCCCGGCCAGCCTGGCCTCGGGCACTGCTCTGTGCGGGGTGAGACCGAGCCCTCGGGGGCACCTGGCACCACTCCGGGCACCTGGCAGCACCTCCGGGCACCTGGCAGCACCTCTGGGCACCTGGGACCACGCTGGGCACCCGGCACCACACTGGGCATCTGGGACCATCTCTGGGCATCTGGGACCACCTCTGGGCACCTGGGACCACTCCGGGCACCTGGCAGCACCTCCGGGCCCTGCTGCGCCCGCTCCTCCTCCCTCCCTCACTTCTGCTCAGACCCCTCCTGCGGGGCTCCATAAACCTGTGGTTTTGGGGATAATAAACGTGTATTTTGGCTCAGGCCGAGCTGTCCCTCCCGAGCCATCCCCCACGGGCACGGACATGGAGGGCGCTGGGAAAGATGGGGCGAGGCTGCGTCTCGGAGCACCCCCTCCAAAGAGCCTTTCCCAGCAAGGCACTTACAGGTAGTGGGGAATTGATATCAAGTCGGTTCCCGTAATTCATTTCCAAGCCAGAAATTAGGCATTTATTTGAAGTGCCCTGCTCTGCAGGGACGAACCACGGGAGGGGATTGAACAAGGAGCCACTGTAGGGAGGAAAACCTCGGGATCTGAGTCACAGGAGCCAGTGCTGCTGACAGACACAGATAATCACATTTTTCCTCTATCATTTTATATAACCATTATTTAGGAGACCTAAAAATGACAAATACATTTTAAATTATTAGTTTTACACCGGGTTTTCTTGTTAACGTCCCTGTTAGGTTTTATTGCGGTGCCTCTGTCAGCCATTGATTTGTCTGGATAATCCTGCCCTGGGAGCTGTGGGGGGCTGTCACCCCTTCCCTCCTCCTGCAGCCTCTCCCAGCCTTCCCTCCCTCCTGCTGCTCCGTGCCTTTGAGCCAAGGTGTTATTTCCTCGCTGGCTGTTTATTGTTATTTATAATGAGGTGCTCCATGCACCCTCAGACGCGCGGCTGTGCCGGCTGCTCAGCGGGAATCGCTTCCCACGTAACTGGCTGAGGGGAGAGCCTCAGCTGCGGGGTTTTGGGAGGGGGGCTGGAGCTGGAATCTCATTTGTCCCACACCTCCCTTCAGCCTCAGCTTCTTTTCAGCCAAATTTCTCCTCCCGGTTGTTTGTCTGTTCCCGTTCCGGCAGCAAGAGCGGCAGGTTTTGGGTGCGGGGTTTCACCTGGAGCTGCTCAGCCTTGCAGGTCTGATGGATTTTTGGCTCCCTGATCAGTGCTCCAGGAACACGACTGCATCCACAGTCTGTCTTTTAGACTAAAAACCATAAAATAACCTGACAGTGATAAATCCAAGAGATGGTGGCTCCAACGATCTCCGGTTTGTGTTTCCATGCCTTTATCAACCAGGGATTTCCTGGAGCAGGGAACATTGATTTCAATTCTGGTTTCGAACAAACAGAAGCTGAAATCCTTTTCAAAGGGAGATCTGAGAAAATCTCCTTCTCAGAAGTTTTCCAGTAGTTCCCAAACAGCCAGCAGAGCCTGGAACTGTTATTTGGAGCCGGGACGCAGCTGGCATCCCCTTCCCAGCCGTGCCCGGAGTGCAGGGCTGGGCGCTCCTGCCAGAGAAGCAGCAGCAAGGGCACGTTTTCATGCTCCATTTCACCCTGAAACACACTGTCAGTGGCGCTCTGCTTTTGTGTAAAAGTCAGCCAGCCAACCAAAACATCTCCAAAACCCCCAGTGAAAGGTGAGCAAAGGGGGGAAGCAGCAAGGAAAAAAGAACTTTGTGGCTCAGGCTTTTGCTCATCTCTTACTTGCTCTTCCAGTGGTCGCATCTTTCACACAGCCTGAGGGAAGGAGCGGGAATGTTTTACGTGTCCCTGTTGTTTTTATGGAGAAACAGAACCGATCTGCATTCCTTCCTATGCAGATTATGGAGAAGTAGTTGTGCAAATTGCTTACGCATTTATTGTCCCCTTCAAACGTTCATGTTACCGGGTGAAAGCTGGTGAATTTATGGATTGGTTTGTTGTAGTCACGGGCATGAGGAAGCCGGAGGCAAAGGCTGAGCTTGCCAGTCTGTGTGCCCGATCTGTGGGAGGGCGGGAGTGGTGGCAGAGGGAGGAGCGGCTCTGGTTGAACCCCAGGTGAAAGCCCCTCGCCCGGCTTTGTTAAGATCGGGAACTGTGCAGAGTGCCGAGGGTGTGCTCGCTTTCCCCGGCCACGGCAGCCGCGTTCCCGGGAGATTCCCCTCCTGCCGGGTGGGAGAGCAGCGCTGCTGAGAGGGAGGGGACGTGGCTGTCACTGCTGTGCCACAGAGCTGCTGCTGCTCCAGCAGGGCAGGCCCCTGGAAAACACTGAGGTCCCTTCTCAGCTGTGTCACAAAGCGGGGTTTGGCCACTTGAACACCTTCCGAGAGCTGGCAACAGCGGGGTTTGGTCACTCCAACACCTTCCGAGAGCTGGCAACAGCGGGGTTTGGTCACTCCAACACCTTCCGAGAGCTGGCAACAGCGGGGTTTGACCTGGATTTGTGGAAATGAGGCTTTGCAGAGCGGGGTGCGCAGAGCTGCCCGGGTCCTGCCCAGGGTGGAGCACACAAAGGAAGGTCCCATCAGGAGCCGTTTGGGATGATGTGCGCGAAGCCGGGAATGCCGAAGGGAGTGCAGAGGATAGGGAGGCAGAGATAAGGCTGCACGGGGGTTTAGCAGCACCCGGTCGTTGAGATTTAAGATTTGCAAAGCGATTTGGTCGGGTTTGCTGTAGTTACAGCGATGCTTACCCGCAGAGCTGAGATAGCTGCGTGCACCCCGCGGTCACACCCGGGTAAAACGAGGTGTGGAAAGGGACCTATCCAAATTCCCTGTGGCTCAGTGAGATATCCCCATCAAATCCCCTTGCCTTCCCCACCAGGGAGGGGTTTGCACCTCGAGGGGTGTGGAGATGGGTGGGGGTCGCTCAGCACTGCTGGGTTTGGGGCTGGAAGATGCTTCGCTTTGGCCACCACCAAGTTTCCATCCTGCCCATAATCCAAGCCAGCGACTCCTGGGCTTTCTTCCCAGCTTTTTTGAGAGCCCCTGGCGGGTCAGGCTCAGCTGGGGTGGCCCAGGGACTCTTCACCACTCAGCTGGTTCAGCCAAGGCTCACGAGGAGCTCCTGGGGTCGGGTCTGAGGTGGGGTGAGGGAAGCAGAGCGAGGCAGGTGGAGCTCCACGTGTCCATAAACACCTTACAGCAACATCTGGAGAACTGCTCGGGAAAAAATAAACAGATTTTTATTTATAAGTTATGTGGTTTGGTTTTTACAGCGTTTTGATGATGCACATAAATTACTGTTTAAAACCAGAGAACGTAAAAAGTTCCAGGAGGAGGCAGTTGTTTCCTTTGATAATCTCTTTCCTGAGGAATTTGCTGTGTTTTATTTTCAGCTGGCGGTTCCTTTTGCTGGCAACTGGAAAACCTGACAATTGCTTTTTATCTTCATTTGTGTCTGTAGTTCTAAGTTCAAAAAGTTTGCTGCTATTTACAATGTTTACTATTGAAAAAGACAAAATGCACTTACTGAAACTTCCACCTCACACGTGCAGTGGAAAGATGGGGAAGTTGCTTTCCTCTGATGTTTGTGGTTGGCTCATCATTCTGGGGGTTTATTCCTTTAATCCGAGACCTCAAAGGCCACCTGAGCTCTGGGTTTGGGGCGCTCGCAGCCCAAGCAGGAGATGAGAGGTGCTGGCACTGGGGACCGGCAGGGGTTCCTCGGAGCCCCGGGGCCAGGGGCTCCCGTGCCTTTCCCGGCGCTCAGGGTTTAAATGCACTAACGCTGGTGGCTGTGCTTTGTGCTGAGTGACTGTGGGAAAGCAGCTTTTTCCTGGGAAAGCAGCTTTTTCCAGGGCTGGGTTGCTCTCTCCTCGCGTCTCAGCTGGGTTTTTGCACCGGACACACGGAGTAGGGGCTGCAGTGTGGGATGATTTTCCTCCTGCTGGAGCAGAACGTGGAACGCGCCCCGAGCTGGAGGAGACCCCGCGCCAGGCGGAGGGGCCGAGGAGGAGCAGCGGCGTTGGGTGACCTGCCTATCCAGATACCAATGTCCACTTTACAATTCTTTTTTTTCAGTTGCCCCCACAATTCAGGAACTTAAATCCAGCGGTGTGGTGCTTGGAGGGAACGGCCTGATCCGCTGCGAAGGTGCAGGAGTGCCTTCCCCGGGCTTTGAGTGGTACAAAGGAGAGAGGAAGTAAGTAGCCACTGCTCGCCCACCCCTCGTGTGCCAGGGCCGCTGCCAGGCTGGGGCTGCCCCGGGGTGACCGTTCCAGCAGCTTCCCAAGCTCCAGCAGCGGGTGCTCGGAGCTGCTGGCTCCCGGAGCTGCCCGTGGCCGTGGCTCCCGTTCTGGGAGAGTGGAATTGCAGTAACAGCCTGACATCCAAACGTGCTGTGGGAATTGCAGCCTTGGAAGGGGAGTAGCCAGGAAAGCACTGGAAAATCTGCAAAAAAGGATTTTTGTTTAATTTGTCTTCCTCACTTTTGAAAGCAAGACTTTGAGCCGGTGTGAGCTGTGCCCCCGCTGTGCCGGGGGTGGTCTGTGTCCCGTGGGGCCAGCAGAGCTCTGCAGCTCCCTGCTGCCAGGGGGGCCAGGGGAGCACTCCCTGCCTGAACCTAAAACCTGACCGTGTGTTTGGGGTTTGTGTGCAGCCCCCTGCCCTTCTGGGTCACGGGGGCTGTGGGACAGCAGCAGGCACCTCTGCAGAGTCACCTTGATTTTAAGGGCAGCTCGTTAAAACAGGGAGATGTTTTCCTTTTGAACAGGATGGTTTTGGGTTACAGCTCTTGGCTTGTGCAGGAGCTCGTTTCTGTTGGGTTCACACGGTGGTGCAAAAGGAGGTGGATATTGTCCCTTGTAACTGGGGAGCTTTGGGAATTTCCCAGCTCCCTAGTGCTGGGTTTTTCAGCTCGAACATCCCATTAAACCTGGGAGCTGGCAGGAGAATATTAATGACCCTTTTTCACAGAAAGCCATCTGTCAGCTCCTTCCTCAGCTGCTCCCCTCCTGCAGCATGAGCTGCTGTCCTCCTCCCTCCTTGCTGAGCCATTGCATCCCACCATATCCTAAACCTTCTCTTAAACGGATCTTTCCTACACGGAGCAGGAAATGTTTCTCCCCTGTTGTGAAATCCATCTGCATCCCATTTCCATGGCTGCTCGTGGCTGCGTTGTGCCCGTCCCGGGGGCAGTTGCAGCACAAACACCCTTTCTGGGGACACTATTTCGGAGCAGGTTTTGGCACTCTGGGTTCAATTAGCAGCTCCCAGCGTGCTGATCACCTTTCTATTTATAGCTCTGACCAAACTCCTCTCTGCTGAGCACATTCAGTGCCACGGCAGCAGCAGGAAGGGCGAAGCAGAGCATTTCAGGACACCCAAGTCGTGCTTCTGCTCCCATTCTGGTTGGTGTTTCACCTCAGCAGGAAACTCTCTGTCCTGCTGGGTCGTGCTGCTCAAATACTGGGTTAAATCTAATGCTCCATCCTTTCAGGAGTTGGACTCTGGTGATCCTTGGGGGTCCCTTCCAGCTCAGGGCATCCTGTGAGCTGCTGTTGGTACATGACTGCAGAGGTGCCGGGGGTCTCTGAGCCCCGTCCCTTGCAGGAAGGAGGAAAATACCCACGGGCTGGTTTTGGATCAGTGTCTCCCCTCTGCCTCTGGGTGACGGGCAGCCAGCTCAGGATGTGCCCTGGCTGGCTCAGGATGAGCCCTGGCCGGCTCAGGATGAGCCCTGGCTGGCTGAGGATGAGCCCTGGCCGGTTCAGGATGCGCCCTGGCCGGCTCAGGGTGTGCCCTGGCTGGCTCAGGATGCGCCCTGGCTGGCTGAGGATGAGCCCTGGCCGGTTCAGGCACTGCTTTAATGCAGAGCTGAGAAGGTCCAGCTCTCAGAGGGAGCTCGCAGCAGCACCTACATTACCCTGCAGATAATTTGCAGCTGTACTCCACTGCTGAATTTACACCCTGGGAGTGCACACCCTGCTGGATTTTCCGCTAACACAATAGAGAGAATCCCATTTTTTTCAGCTACTCTTGGACTGGGACTCCTTTTTTTTAGCAATCCAGATGGATTGTTCCATAAATTAAGAGTGGGAGTTAGCCCTGGAATCATAACTGTGCGTGCAGTGTCTGGAACAAGGCTTTTGGGGGTGGAAACTGCATTGTTGTTACTGAGATTAATGTAAATCCAAACCCACCATTCCCAGACTCCAGGGATCATCTCATCATAAAATAACCATTAAAGCTAAACACAGAGGCAGCAACAGACTGCTCTGAGTTAAAGTTATTGGTCTTTGAGGCAGAGAGGGCTCATTCTGCCTAATCACCAAGCTCCCAGGAGTTCTGTTCAGTAACTTCCCACAGGTGCTGGTGCTCAGGGTGGGGAGAGCTGGGAAGAGAACATTTCGGGGAGAAGTTAATAGAAGCATCTTGAAATTGTCGTAGAAACATCCCATGGCTGGGTTGGAAGGGATCTTAAAGTTTATCCTGTTCCAACCCCCCGCCATGGGCAGGGACACCTCCCACTGTCCCAGGGTGCTCCCAGCCCCGTCCAGCCTGGCCTGGGGCACGTCCAGGGATCCAGGGGCGCTTCCAGGGGTGGGGTGTTAGAAACGTGCGTGGCTTTGAAGCTTGCTGAGGATTCCCTGTGGAGAGCAGAGTGGCTTCCCTGCGCCAGCCCTGAAGCCACGTCTGCTCACAGGCTGTGTTCTGCAGTTGCAGAAATTAGAACTCAGACATTAAACAGCCACAGGGAAGAAGCCCAAAAGTCACCTAAATAAAATATTAAAATATTAATTCCCTTTTCCTTCCCAAAGCAAACAAGACTTACATTTGAAATAACAAAACTCATTATCACGGCTTCATCAATTACAGCAGCGTGCAGGTGTTCCGAGATGAGAGCGAAGGCAGGGCCCCGGGGGCCGGCGCTGGTGGGGAGCCAGGGATGTGTTGGGAGCCACCCCTGGAATGACAAGGAGGTCGCTCTTCCCTTTCCCGGTGGCACAGAGCGGAGGGGAGGGCGCGTGCGGGGTCCCCGGCGAGGCCGGGGCGGTGGCACGCGTGTGCTCGCTCCCGAGGGATGAGTTCTGGGGGAGCAGCGGCTGGGGCTCCGGCCGCCTCCTGCCCCGGGAGCCGTGGGGCTCGCCGGTGCCCATCTCTGGCCACCCCTCTTTGCTCCACAACTGCCAGCGCTGACCCCCAGCTCGGCCCCTTCCCAGCAGGGGCACGAGGGAACGGGGCGTGGGAGCAGGGGGAGAAGGGAAGGGCCCTGAGCTGCGGCCCCGTCCCCTGGGCAGCCTGGGCAAGGCAGCAGGTCACAGCAGGCAGACACCCTCAGTTTTCTTGAGGCAGATGTCACCTGTGACAGGGCATGGGGACAGCAAAAATCCCAACACTCCGTTTTTTGTCGGGGAAAAAAGGAGGCAAACCTTACAACTGAAATGGAGATGCTGCAGTTCAAATTCCAGTTACAGGCCAAAAGGATGGAGCTGGTTTGGAAACTGCTGGTACAAACCACAGGATCCAGACTGGTTTGGGTTGGAGAGGATCTTAAATCCCATCCCACCCCTGCCATGGCACGGACACCTCCCACTGTCCCAGGCTGCTCCCAGCCCCAGTGTCCAGCCTGGCCTTGGGCACTGCCAGGGATCCAGGGGCAGCCACAGCTGCTCTGGGCACCCTGTGCCAGGGCCTGCCCACCCTACAGGGAAGAACAGGCAGAGGTGGACACGGAGTTTTGGGTCTGGCACCCCGAGTGTCCCTGGGAGAGGCAGCGGGAGGGCACGGTGGCCGTGGCTGCAGCTCGGGCAGGTGTGGGAGCAGCACAGCACAGGGAGTTTGGGAGTGAAGAACTCTTCTGGAATTTTCTGCAGGAGAGGCAGGAAACAGGGACAGCCACCGGTGGGTTTAGAGGAGAACTTTCAGAGGCCGAGTGGGCGAATTTCTGCCTGGCACAGAAGTTTTCTCTTTCTGGACAAAAGATGGATCTTCCAAGTGCAGTGTTCACCCCAAACCAGGCGCTTCAATCCCATTTTTCTGTTCTCATGTCCATGGGATGTGCCGTGTCCTCTCCCCAACCTTGGGCTGGAAGAGCAGGGTCCTTTACAGCAACACAAACTGCCCAGGGAAGAGAAATCCCTGTGTGAGCAGCAGCCTGCAGGGATCCGGTGGGGAGGGAGGCACTCACATAACAATGAGGAATGTTCAGTCCACAACCTGCACAAGTGCAATTAATGACAGATTTGCCGAGGTTTTCAGACAGAACGGGGGAAGATGGCATTAATTCCCAGGATATATGATTATATCCTTCAATATAGCAGACAAAAATTGTATTCTTAATCCAAAACTCTGCTCCTTATGGGAAATAGGAGGAATTATGAGTAATAACTGTAGCGAGTTTTTAATAACACAGTTCCCCTTCTCGTCTCCTTGTTTGAGCAGACGGCAGACGTGGTTTGCCTACGACAACATCATTAAAGTCGGTGCTCTTGCTTTGTCCTGGTGCCCAGCGATGCTCCTGACATGGCTTTGGGAGCACTATCCAAACACCTGCATTTTTCCTATGAATTTGGGGTGGGAAGCTCAAAGCTGGGTAAAAAGAGTCCTGATTTGGCTTTTTCCTATGCTTCATTACCTGATCCTGCCCAGGCTGCTGCCTCAGCAGTGCTGCTGGAGCACTTTGTCCCTAATTGCGAGGCTCATTTGCAGCTGTGGAGCCCCATAAACAAAACCACGGTCACAATCCCGGCTCCTAATCCTCACCTGCCGTCAGCCAGAGCCGTGAAAGGACACGGCAAGCTCCAGAGGCTGAGAAAACCCTCTTAGAAAGACTTAACCACACCACCTTTCTGCCCCAGCGAGGGTGTTTGAATTCCCAGTTGGCTTTGCCCAGTTTAAAATCCAAGCCCTGCGCCCGGGAGTTTCTACCCCGGCTCCTGCAGGCAGGAGGGGCTGCGGGTGTTCCTTTTCTGTCGGCTGCAGGGCACGCAGGCAGCACCCCCAGCCCAGGGCTGCCCCTGAGCTCCCCGGCGTGCCAGGAGCTGTGCTGGGCACGGGCACCGGCAGAGAGCTCCCGGCGCTCCCGGGGCTGCCTGTGAAACCAGCACAGAGAAGAGAGATATGAAAAGTAAATCTTGGTTGTGGTATATGAGTTATAGACATTTTCTTTTTGCTTTCTAGACTGATCAATGGTCAACAAGGAATCACTATTAAAAATTATAGTACAAGATCCCTTCTTACTGTTACCAATGTGACAGAAGAGCACTTTGGCAACTATACTTGTGTCGCTGCCAACAAGCTAGGGACCACCAATGCCAGCCTGCCTCTCAACCGTAAGTAACGGGGACGTGTGGCAAATGTTCAGGGTTGGTGCCTCCCACATCCGTGGATTCAAAAGCCAGGAAGGAGCAGCGTGCTCGTTCCCTCTCAGCGCCCTGGAAATGCCGTTGCGTTCGCCGCGACTCGGAGCTTCCGCACCCGGTGGTGGTCGTTCCGTGCCGGGGAAGGGTTTGGGCTCCGATGGCCGTGGCACGCTTTGGGGGGGATCGGGGAGTCGTGGGTGTGCCAGGAGTCCCAGCTGCACCCGCCCCGCCGTGGGGGCAGAGGCACAGTTTGCACAGCCACGGCCTCCTGCTCAGCACGGCGCCCGCGGGTCCCCGCGGGGCCGCGGCAAACAAAGGTCGGAGCTTCCCCAGCGCGTTCCCAGGAGCGCCCTGGGCTGGAGAAGCGGGATGTGCCACAGCTCTGTCCCACCTCGGGCTGTCAGGCGTTGCTGGGGCAGAGAAGCGAAGTGTTTTGGAGAAGGCAGTGGGCAGCGTGAGGGGCAAAGCGCTGGATGTGCAGCGTGGAGGTTGCCCAGAATGGGTCTCCGGGGTCCTGCCCGGGAGGTGTTCGTGCCTTGGTAGCGCTGCTCTGCTGTTGGACGTTCGGCTGGTGGATCCAAACGTGTTCGTGGTGGAGCTCTGGTGCTGCTCCGTTCTGAGGGTGATAAAAGGGAGAGACAAAATCAGGGTGTGTCCTGCACGTAAAGATATTCCTCACTGAGCAGAAATGTGGAGTTTCAGCTGCTTAAATCCCACAATTATTGCCTTCCAGCCATGAAATTTCCTCCTGAACTTACTCCCCATATGACGTGTGTTGTCAGGAGGTTCTAAACTCCTTCAGAAGAGATGTAACAGGTGCAAAATAACAGGGAGCCTTTGCTGCCGTTTATTTAATATTTGAGGGATCATTACCAAAGTGGGAACGATGTTACACTTATTTTAAACAGGAAATGCAAGTGAAAACAAAGGAGTTTTACACCAGAAGGAGCTGGAATTTGGTGTATTTGCAATTCAGAGCAGGTAAAAGGAAGGTCTGGCTTCATTGGAACAGAGCAGAGCTGAATCTGTCTCTGAGCCGCTGCCAGCGTTTTTTCCGTCTTAAATTGTGAGGTGCCTCGTAGCCGCCCTTGAAAAACTCTACAAGAGGCAGAGGTTGAAAATGTCATACAAGTACCAAGTGCATTGGTACCAATCGTAAAAATAGATGTTCTCCATCATGAAAGGGACGAGACGTGGGAAGCAGAATGGTCTGAGAGAAACCATCTGAGAAATCTGGGTGTGCTCCTGACCCCGGGGGGGAAATGAGGGGGTGTTGGCTCAGAGGTTTGGCTCAAAGACCAAGCTGAAATGCCTTATTTTATACTGTGATTGTTTTAATCCGGTCAAAACAAGGAGAGCTGCCCTGAAGGTGGTGGTCTGCGTTTTGCCTGGGAATGAGGATGATTTGATGGAGTTTTTCCTTTGCGCGTAATTTGCGTTAATATTATCTAGAAGCGTTAGCCCTTTAAAAAAACCAACAACAACAACAAAAAAAAAAGTAAGAAAAATTCTCAGGGTAGCGACTTGCTAAGTGCGGACTCCTTAATCCTTCAGCGAGAATCTTCCCCCGTGGAACTCCTCCGTTTCGGTTTGCTGGCAGTGAGAGGGGGCCATATGTGCTGGTTCAGGTACGTGCGAGGGAGCCGCGCGTTCCGCTCGCCCGCGGCGCTCGGCAGCCAAACGCGGGGTGAAGTACAGCCTCGTTTGTCGCTTGAGCAGTGTTAAAATGGAGCTGCTGCCTTGTTTCGGGGAGCGCTGCAGTCTGTGGCTGCGCTGCTGTGACACGGTCCGGGGAGTGCAGCGGCCTCGTGCCGGCGGCGATTCGGGAGCCCCATCCCACGGGAAACCCCTGGGGTGTGCAGGGAGGTGGGAGGGGGGATCCCAAACCCCCCCAGCAGGAGCAGCTCCTGCCCCCAGTGTGACCCTGGGCTGTGACCCCTGAGCTCAGGGCACCCCTGCGCTGCCACCGTCGGCTCCTTGCCCAGCGGGGCTGGGGAGTGGCCACTGGCCGCTCTCTGCTCTCAGGCTGGCCTTTTTAACAAGCGTGCTGCAGCAGAGTTAAACAATCGGTGGTTTTCTCCTTGCACAGCCCCGTGTAACACACAGAATGTACATAATGCACAAAATAGCCACAACGTACCGAAACGACACGGCTGGGGCCTTCCTCGGGGACAGGACTGGGCCCAATCTCCATCACTGGGATCTGCATCCAAAGGCGTAAAACCCCAGGAGAGCAGCAAAAGGATTATTTCCTTTACCATGGAGAGGGCTGTGGCTCTCTGTGATCCATCAGGGAACCCTGAGCTGACAGAAAGCCGTGAGGGGGGTAAAGGAATGCCAGGACAAGGGCCAGGCTGACTCTGCGTGGCTGGGACACGGAGGGAGCCAAGGACACGGGGGAGTCATGGAGCTGGACAGGCAGTGCAGGGGGGTGAGGAGAACTTTGTGGGCTGTGGCTGCTCACCTGAGCCAGGGGACATCCCTCAGAGGTCACCCAGAGCCATTTCTGCGCTGGGGACAGGCAGCCAGCTCACGGGCTGGGGGTTATGAACATCCCAGATCCCGTGAACACAGCGGAGTTTATCCCGTCCCTGACTGAAGCCCCCTGGCCGTGCCTGAGATCCAGTCATGAATCCAGCAGCTGGAAAAGTGAAAGTCTCAGCCTGGCGGGGGAAACGCAGAGAAGCAGCGGTTCCAAAAAATGAATAATGAACGGCAGTTTGCTAATTATTCATGGCTGGGTCCTCTGGGTCCTCCAGCCGCGTTGGTTTTGTGGGGAAGCGTTTGAAGCGCGGGATCCTCCCGGAGCAGCCCCGGGAGCCCCTTGGACAGGCCCATCCTGGCCTCCCTGGGCCCTGAGTGTTCAGCTCTGCCCACCTGGCTTTTCCCAGGATTTCTGGTACTTGAAGGAACACGAACGTGGTCCTTTCCCGTAAATAAAGCTGGGATGTGCTGACTCACTGAGCCCAGGAGATGAGGCGTTCAGGAGAGCAGCCGGGGCAGGAGGTTCCCTCTCCAGGGGCGAGGAGCCAGCGGGGAGTGAGGGAATGGCCCTTTCTAATTAAGCAGATTTGGCTTTTAAATTAGCCCAATCTTCATTTGAGACAAAAGGCACTCTCCTACAGACAAATCAGCGGGGCTGTGGGGAGGGGAGGGAGCTGTCGATACCCACTGGCAGCCTGGGGAGGGTAACTGAGGAGCTTTTCCCAACAGCCGAGCCTGAGATGTCTCAACTGCTGCTCAGGCAGCCTCTCCCCACCCTGGTGCCTCCTGTCCCTGTGCTCCCCTCGCCACACCTGGGAGTGCATTTCCCTCTTTCCCTCCCCACGGCTGAGTTCTGGCAGAAGGGTTTTCCTCCCTTTCTTTGGTGAGGGTAAAGGCGGAGCCGGCGCTCAGCCTCTGCTCCCCAGGATGGGATGCGGGATGCGGGATGTGGATGTGGGATGCGGGATGTGGGATGTGGATGTGGGATGTGGGATGTCAGATGCAGGATGCGGGATGTGGGATGCAGGATGTCAGATGCAGGATGTCAGATGCAGGATGCGGGATGTGGGATGCAGGATGCGGGATGCGGGATGCAGGATGTGGGATGCAGGACACGGGATGCGGGATGCAGGATGCAAGATGCGGGATGCAGGATGTGGGATGCAGGATGCGGGATGCTGCCCCCACAAGCCCTTGGTGAGCTGCTGGAGGTGCCAGCACAGGGATCAGCTCCGTGGCACAGCAGATGCAGGTGGATCAGGCTGTGGGGAGCGCTGGTTTGGAGTCCTGGCTCGGTCAGGGGTGTGATGCCAACCCCACACCTCTCCAGCCTGGCAAGCTCCTCGTCTCTTCTGCCTCAGCACCTGTTAAATTAGGGCGAGAAACTGAGGGGTTCTTCAGCTGCTGCAGCTTTAATCAGTAGATTTATTCTGTAGAAACTCTAAACCTACTCCAGAGACTTCATAGAGGGATTAAATTCTGCACTGTGGGATGCCTGTGTGTCCCCTCAAGGTGTCACCAGCAAAAGCCTGGGCTCACGTAAAGGCACCACCTCTCAGAAGATGTCAGTAATCATTACTCCTCTGTTAGATGGGCGTGCATTCTCTAGTAAAGGCATTATTTCTGTGTTCCAGAGAGCGCCTCCCGTACATTCCCTAATATGTTCAGGAATCCTATAAACAACCTGACTGATAAGGGGCACCTTTCTTCAGAAAGCCTTGCAATCCACAGGAAGCATCCTTGTCCTTTCCTAGCAGCCACCAGAGAAATTGCTTCTTCACATGGCTGGTTATATGATCCCGAGGTGTTATGATGTCCAGGTTTATACAGAATCCTTGGATGTGTTGCCAGTAACTATGACAAAAATGTAAATAATTGCAAAAAGCTGCCCAAGAGGCCAGGAGTGACGTTTGGAAGGAGAAGGAGCCTTGGGAGAGGGATGTGGTGGTATTTTCTGTGCTGATTTAATCACACAAGGGCTTCACTGAGCAAGCATGTGGCTGTGCACTCCTGGTTAGTGCCGCGCGCTTGGAATCTTGTCTCCAGCACTGCGGAAGCGCCAGACCATGCCCTCAATTTCCATGTGTTGATTGCCTCGTGTGCTGGTTCCTACACGGAGGATCCTAATTAAACTCGTGTATTAATATTCCCAATACATCGGCTGTGTATCGGGAACGTAAATAAAATGAGTTTTCTCCCCCAAATGCAAATGAGCTCGTTACAAATTGCTCTCGGCGGTTCCCCAGCGGCACCGCAAGCTGCTGGTGTCGGCTGCTGGAGCCCCAGGGGCGCGGGGGGCTCGAGGGTCTCTGCTAGGGGGTGAGAGGGCCCTGCTGTGACCCCGCTCCTAAACCAGGGCTCAGGGCACTGTCCCCACGGCGATTCCTGGCACTGCTCCCCGCTGTGCCACGTCCTGGCAGGCAGGACCAGACCTAAGGGGGCTTCAGAGATCTCCTCAGTCGCGGGCTCAGTGGTCTTAGAGGTCTTTTCCAGCCTCAATGGTCCTGTGTGAATGGAGGGAAGTGAGGGCGCAGCCCTGGTGCTGCTCCTGCTGCTGGCAGGTGCTGGACTCGCTCCCTGTGATCCAGAGAGAGCCTCCACATTATGGGCATTTTATAGTCGTGCTTCTCCCTCCCTTTGGGAACTTCTCCTCGGGTTGTAACCACGCTGGAGAGCTGGGATGTTCCGGGTGGGCACAGGCAGGGAGGGGCAGTGCCACTGTGGATGGTTCTGCCTGGAGTGTTCCCTGGCGGAGCCAGGTCTGGGCTCCCCTCCCAGCCCTGACCCCGGATCTCCCGTGGGATTTCTCCCCCGTATCCCAGGCTGGGTGTGGGCAGGCTCGTCAGGAATTTACACAGACTTAATTAACGTGCCAGCGCTGCTTGGGCCGGGGCTGTTCTCACAGTTCAGTGTCATGGTTAAACTCAGCAGCTTCATTGTATTGACTGAGAAATCATATCTCAGTGCCTTTGGATATGTGACAGGTTTCTGCTCAGTTTTAGCTCGATAGCTTTGCCTGGCCCACCAAATCTGACATTTCTGGAGAGAAATGCACTCTCCAGGGAAATTCCCTTTGTGTCCACAGTTTCTGCTGTTGTCCAATTACCTAAGAAAGATTTTGCTATTTTATCTCTCAAATACCGGCCTGGAAAGCAAATCAAATTTCAATTTGCATAGTTCTGTCTCAGCCAGGCGGGCTGGTCTGCATCAGAAAATGTAATATAAAAACTGTGTGTAGGTATATATATATTTATCAACTTAAATGAAAATTCCTGTTCTCATTAGGAGCCTACTGAAAGCCTGCTGCAGTCAGTCAGAGGACAGTTATGGATTTAATAAGGTTTGGCCCAAGCCCGAGGTCTCCTGGAGCCATCGGTGTGCAGAGAACTGGTGCTGTGCAGCTCATTTTCCCTTGCGTCCCTCCCAGCCTTGCCCCTGGCTGCAGTCGCTGTCCCGAGCTCCCCCAGCTCCTGCTGGGGCTGCAGGGAAAGCCTCTCCCTCCGCACCTGCGGAGGGGCCACGGACAGGGAACAGACCTGGAATCGGTTCTAGGGAATTCCAGACGCTTTGCAGAGGGGTGGCCGCGCATCGGAGCCTCTGAGCTTCGTCCGGCTCCTGCTCAGAGGGTCCTGGTGCACCCTCACAAAGCCAAGCCACGGCTTTGCCTGGAGCACGTCCCAGCTGGAAGCTCGGGAGGCCCAGGCTTTACCTCTTCCTCACCATCTGAGGGGGATTTCGCTTCCCCGCTCTGTGCTCTGTGTTCTCTGCGGGCATTTCCGAGCCGAGGCCTCGGCTTTGCTCTCCGTGTCCGAGTGGTGCCGACAGGACTGGCTGCTCCGGGAGGGCTGAGCCTCACCCACCGTGGGAAGGGCCCGCCCTGGACACGGACCCAGCCCCTGACATTCAGGGCAGCAGAGGAGCGGGGCTGTAAATCCATGGGAACCCTCCTCAGAGTTCCAGCTGCATTCAGCCAGGGCGTGTGGATGGAGCGCTCCTGCTCCCAGTGGGAAACAGCTCTGGAAATTCCACAGGCAAAGGGAAAACCTTCCCTGTCTCCTCTCCTCTCCTCTCCCCAGGGTGAAAGGCAGCTGAGCACTCAGCTGGACCAGAGCCCCCCTCCCATGGCAGGGGCCGGGGGAGCCATTCCAGAACAGATTGCCGAGACGGAGTCAGAAACCCGGCACCTCGCATTCATACATTCACAGGGAATTAGATAAACGGCCAAATCCCCCATTTATGTAAGCCATAATAATTCTGTTAAATGTTGGGTTTGAGCTCCTTCCATATGGATGCCAACTGCTGCTCCAGGTAACAATTACCGAGAGTTATGAAGGAATTTTCTCTAAATCCATTTTCCAGCTTGAGCTTTATTATGAATTATATGACAATAAGTGACTGAGATGGGATGAGGCAGAAATAACCCTCTTGAGCAAGGCCAGGAACACAAGTTTCTCCTTGACATTTAGGAGAAATTTAAAGGCCTGAGAGTGGATCAGGGAAAAGTGCAACAAAAGTCAAACAAAAATCAAACAGAAGCCCTGGGGTCTCTGCTGTGGGGTCTTGCTGAAGTTCCCCTGATGCTCTGTTCTGTTCCATTTGTGTTTATATTCACAAATTTTGCAGTTACCTGCAGCTCACGGGGTTCAGACTCATCTTCTTACCCACCTGGTTAAATCAGAGGGGTTGAACTGTGGCCAAATCTTCATCTCTGTTATCAGTTAATTGGCACAAAATCATGGAATATCCCTTGGGCAGCCATCATGGATCCACCTCCCTGCACAGGCACCCCACAATCCCACCCTGTCCCTGGGAGCATTGTCCAAACAAGGATTAAAACACTCCAGGTCGTCCATGGAATTTACTTCCCTGCCCGTTTTCCCCTCAGGGTGAGGAGCAGCCGTGGGCAGAGCTCGCTGGGGCTCGAGTTTCTTCTCACAGAGTAGAAAACCTTGAAGTAAATGAAGGAAAATTGAAAATCCAAGGAATACCTCATGTAACAAATGGGATGAAGGCAGGAAGTGCTGTAAATAGCACTGTAAATAATGATATAAATGTATTTTACAGCTCGGCCTGGAACACAAACTTCAGCTTGGCCTCAGAACTTTGGGAGGATGGGGGGAGGAGGCTCAGGAAGGGGTGACAGGAAGCAGAGGATGAAACAATCCCCAAGCGAAGATATTAGAAACAATTACTGTCTATCCCGGGCAGGGAAAGTGGGTTATTGGAATATTGGCGAGCCTGGAGAAGGTGCATTAGGAAGTTTTCTCATAACACGGGCCCAGGAGAGAGTCACTTACACTGCTCAGTGGCGAATTTTAAACCTAATGCAAAGCCCTTCTTCATTAGAAGGTTATTAAGTGCAGAACTTATTTTCATATCAAGTTGTTGAGCAAAGCTCAGGGGGCTTTACAGAGGAATTAGATATTGATCAAGGATATCCTGAGTTTTCAGAGAGATCAGAAAATAGATTTTAAACCCAAGACTTTGGTATTTAAGCAAATAATCCAACAGGTTGGAAAGTGCCAAAACTGGAATAATTTCCCAGATAAATTCTGGGCTAGTTGACAAAAGCAGTTGCTTAAACCCGAACATTTATCTGTAAAGTGTGTGTGCTTCTACCGAGTGTTTGTAGGTTAGAGAGCACCAGAAAATGCAGAGATGGCGTCTGCACAGCTTCCCCTGCGCCCTCCTGGGAGCTCTGCGTGTTCCTGAGCGTCCGGGCACCCGGTGAGCTGGAGGGAAAGGGGAAAAAAATAAACCTCATTTTTTTGGCTGCAAGAAAGCTGCAAATAACTCCCGAGGTTTAAAAACGAGAGGTTTTGGGTGAGCCCCCACTACGAGCACCAGTTGAGCTCCGTGCCGGACCACACCAGTAACAAAACGCCGAGGTTCCGCAGCGAGCCCCGGAAATCAAGGGCTCAATTACTGCTACCCTTAATTGCACCTCCGGGTTCGTGTGGGGAGGTTCGGACTGGGCTTACAATAATAAATCGGGCATAAAAGCTTTCTCTTCTCAGGGCTCTTCCACACCTCGGGTGGAGCGCGCTGGCATCAGAGGCTTTGATTTGAGATATCAGAACTATTCACAGAAAAAGGCCTGTCATGAATTTTTCAGAAACTTCCTTTTTTCCCCCTACGTATCTACGGTAACAAAGCTGATTTCTTGACTTTTGAATGCTCTGCTATGGAGCACCTACAGCAATAACCTGAATTTTACTGTGGGACAAGGTGCTGTTCCTGTAGAGACCACTTCTTATAAATCGCCCTGATATTCAGATTTTAGGCTTGGGAATATTTAGATTTACTAACTTTATTCAAAAATAAAACGCAAACCTGAGAACTGGCTCATTTAAATTCTGTTAATTTATTCAGTTAAAATTATATTCCAAGGAAAAGAAGAAAAATTTTTAATTGCTGGGGATGTGAGGAAGAAAGGAGCAAATCTCATGGAGTGGCTGCACCCTATCACGACGTAGCAGCTTTAATTCAGTCAATAAAATGCCCATCTTTTCCCAGCTCCTTTTCTGAGGCTGGTGCTGAGCTGTCCAGGGTGCTGCAAGTAGGTGAGGAAATGCCTGTAGGAACTTGGAAACCGAGTTTGGAGTCAGGATCAGGCTGTGGCTTAGCTGAGTCAAAGGGGACATAAATGTTTTCTAAAACGTAATTTTACAGCCGGAGGTAGTTCTGTGCATTTCTTCAGCTTCTTCATCAAGGTAATTCAATTTATTCATCTTAATCAAGCGCGGCGTTTAACCAGTCGGCCCCTGCTAATGCCGGAGCAGAATGCTGGACAAAGCACGTCTGGTTCCACAGAGTACTTGTGATTAATGGCTGGATGTTGATTATTTTGCCCCAGCCCTGGCAGTGCCCCAGCCTGGGGCAGCGCGAGGTGTCCCTGCCCGGGGCAGGGCTGGCGCTGGGGGCTCTGGGGGACACTCGGCCTCGCTGGGCTGGGCTGGTCCTGCAGGAGAAGCAGCAGCAGCACCAGCCTGGCTTTGTCCCGGGCAGGGCTGCCCTCGGCTCGGGTCTGGGCTCCTGCGGTGTGACCCTGGCACCAAAGCAGCGGGAGCTCCAAACGCCTTGGCCAGGAGCTGTTACGGCTGTGACAGCAGCAATCGGTGTGCGAGCTGTCTGAACCCTTGGGCCGAGCGGGGACTCCTCGGGGAAGCACATTTTGGGGGTTATTTGAACCTCTGCTGGCTGTGCCTGGAGCCTGCTTTCCCTCAGGGTGTTTGTGGCAAGCTCCTGCCCCCTGAGCTCGGCTTTGAGCGGCTCCCCAGGCACCGGATGCTTCCCCCCCTCTGGGGGTTTCACCGTGCCTGGTTCCGCAGCTCAGCCAGGCACTGCTCGTGCCCTGCTCTGCCTCATTCCCAGGGCACATCTGCGCCAAAGGAAAGCAGCTGTGCTTCCCTGCAACGCATTTGGAACTGCAGGGATCCACGCTGAGGTTCATTGTTGTGCTCCTCTTTTCCCCCCTGCCTTGCGGCATTCCATGGCTCTGTTGCACTTGGGAAGTTCGGAGCCAAGTCTTGAACCCCAGGATGGCTCAGGCTGAAGGGACCGCAGTGGGTCACTGGTGCCACCTCCCTGTTCCAGCAGGGCCATCCCGGAGCACAGGGCATGGGATTGTGTCCCAGTGGTTCTGGAATATCCCCAGGGAGGAGACTCCACAGCCTCTCTGGGCTCTGTTCAGAGCTGGGCACTGCCCGGGGCAGGAGTTGTGCCTCCTGTGCAGGGAATTGCTGGGCTCAGCCCCTGCCCGTCCCTCTGGTGCCACTGCTGGGCCCCGGAGCAGAGCCCGAGCCCTGCCCTGAGCCCTCCCTGCAGCCAGGGACACCCAGGGCTGAGGGCCCCTCTCGGCCGGGGCTCCTCTCGAGGCCGAGCAGCCCCGGCTCCCTCAGCCCTTCCTGGGCACGGAGATGCTCCAGGCCCTTCCTCAGCCCCGCAGCCCCCGCTGGCCCCGCTCCAGGAGCTCCCTGGCCCCGCTGTGCTGAGGAGCCAGAGCTGGACACAGCACTCCAGAGGTGCCTCCAGGGCTGGGCAGAGGGGCAGGATAATCTGCTCCTTCTTAAACTCCAACTCCATCTTAATTAATCTCCTTTCACAGAAATTGTAGTCATTTCATGAATCTCATCATGACATGGGCACATCTCCCATGTAATTTATAGAAATTGTAATGATTCATTTGATAGGCATTGTCTGTGGATTTCGGCTCGTCAGGGATCAGCAGAGCTATAATTACACGGTAATTACTAAAGAAGTTATTCACAAATTGCCGTGCCAGTGAAAGCAAATAGCAAAGCGGTTGAAGAGGATCCAGTCGTGGGCACGAGTTGGATCCGCGCGAGGAGCGCGGGACGGGGCTGGCCCCGAGGGCGGTGGGACCCACGGAGGAGGTGGGAGAGCCCGCTGTGAGCGCTCTGTCCGGGGAGGGGGTGTCCGTGCGTGCCCCAGAGCTGCCGCAGCAGGAGCAGGCTTTCCCCGGGACCCCTCCGGGAGGCGCTGGGCTCGGGAACCCGGGTCCTCCCGTCGGGGAGCATCTCCCTGGGCTGCCCCAAGGCACGGTGAGCCCGGTCCCACAGGGACCGGCCCTTGGGCCACAAACCCAGGGAATTTGGGTACCTGACGTTCATGTGAACCCTTCCCAGTCAGCTCCCCGTGTCCAAGCTGCTGCTTCGGTGTAACTCGGGCAGGTCGCTCTGGTTTCTTCTCCTGGTTTTCTGGTAAATGTAGTGGTGAGTTCCCAGTGCCAGAGGGCAGGGATAGATGGGATATTGGGAAGGAATTGTTCCCTGGGAGGGTGGGCAGGCCCTGGCACAGGGTGCCCAGAGCAGCTGTGGCTGCCCCTGGATCCCTGGCAGTGCCCAAGGCCAGGCTGGACACCGGGGCTGGGAGCAGCCTGGGACAGTGGGAGGTGTCCCTGCCATGGCAGGGGTGGGATGGGATGGGCTCTGAGGTCCCTCCACCCCACACCAGTGTGGGGTTGTGTGAGGTGCTCGAACACCCGCTGCAGGTGGGGCTTGTCCTGAGCCCCGTGTTCCCGGGGCGTGGGGGCTCCCAGCACCTCCCTGCGTTAGTGCCAGACGAGTCTCTCGTGCCCAGGACCTGCCCCTTCACCGCTGTCCCCTGCTGCATCTCCAGCGTCTGTTGTGCCGTGTTTACTTCCAGAAACACGGCGACAGTTGTGCAGATTTAAAGAGTGACCTCTGAGAACAGGAATATCATTACTGGGAGTCAGAGCAGTGCTAATCATATGTTTCTGAGCAGGAAAATGCTAACAGATTTCCAGATCTGCATTATTCATGAGCTTCCATTTATCCATATGAATGAAAGACCAAGCTCAAAGGACACAGCCAACTTTGTCACTTTTTCTTCATTTTGTTGTGGTCTCAACAGCTGTAAAAATCATTAAAGCAGCAGTTTTCCCTGGAAAAATCTGAAATGGGGAATAAGGACTAGTGAGCAAATATTGTTTATCCTTTAGAATGCTGTAACTTGAACAGCTAAATCCCAGCATTGTCTTTCACGTCCCTTTGGTGACACAGACATCTCCAAATGTATGAAAGTCCATGGGTCTCTCTCTTTGCTTCACGTGGCTTTGGCACCCGAGCAGAGAGCGCAGGGGTGGCACAGCACCGGGACTGGGGCAGACTCAGGGCCAGCTTCCTTGGATCTCTGCCCTCATGGAACGTTGTGCTCAGAGCACCAGGGTCGGATGTCCTAAACTAAAATGTTCTTTCTTCTCTTCCATGAGCAGAGACATTCCTCTCCTCCACCCATTTGATTTAAAAACAAGCAATTTTTTTAAATCTTGGAATGGTTTGGGTTGGGAGGGACCTCAGAGCCCATCCCCTGCCATGGCACGGACACCTCCCACTGTCTCAGGCTGCTCCAAGCCCCGTCCAGCCTGGCCTTGGGCACTGCCAGGGATCCAGGGGCAGCCAGGGCTTTGTCTTTTATCCCATTGCTGGTTCCCACGTGTGGATGGCTCATCCCTGGGGTCTGGGGGTGCCCTTTGCTATCAGAACCTGTGGGACCCTGGCAGATGCTTCCCCTTGTGGATTGATGGGAAACATTGGAGCTGAAATGGGTGCTCAGGCACCCCGGGGACAGCTGGGGTACAACAGGGACCTTTCAGAGCCGTGCCCTGAGCTGCTGGTGGTTAAAGAGTGCATTTCCCCTCTGGCAGAAATCACTGGGGTCTGGCTGCAGCCCCTCCGAGGAACTGGGCTGCCCCAGGTGTGCAGGGGAAGGGAATGTCATAAATCACATCCCCAGTGGTGCTTTTCGGGTCCTCATTATAGGAAAAATATTGTAAACCATGTGGAATGTTTCATAAACACAGCTCCTCCACAGAGACTGCAAACTGGCTGTGCTTTTTATTGTCTTTTATTTTTGACAATGCTCCAAAGTGTCTTGTAACGGCATCCAGAGTGTGGGGAGAAATTCTTTAGGATTTGGCATCAAACGAGCCCATTGGATGTCCCCTCTCAGGATGCAGAAGTGCTGTCTGAGGCTGTCTCTGGCTGTGTAAGTTCTTGCTGCATTGTTTTATTCCATAAACCGCAGTGGGAGCCCCTGGGTGGGAAACTGGGGATGCTGGGGGTCTCCTCTGGCATCTGAAAGGGCCTCAGTGTCCTGGGAAAAAAGCCCTTACGAGGCTTTGTGCAGGATGGGTGAGCTCTTCCTGCTCTCTGTGACCAGGGACAGGAGCCAGGGAAGGGCTGGAGCTGGGCCAGGGCAGGGTCAGGTTGGATACTGGGAAAGGCTCTTCCCCCAGAGGGTGCTGGGCACTGCCCAGGCTCCCCAGGGAATGGGCACGGCCCCATTCCCAGAGCTCCAGGAGCGTTTGGGCAGCGCTCTGAGGCAGGGGGTGGGAGTGCTGGGGTGTGTGTGCAGGGCAGGGGTTGGGATGGATGATCCCTGTGGGTCCCTCCCAGCTCAGGACATCCCGTGGCTCTGCGTGCCCCTGGTGCCCCTGGCGCTGCACCGTCTGGCACTCTGGAGACAAGCAGAGCTCCTCACTGCTCCATGTGCCCTCCCCATGGCCAAGCCGCCCAAATCCACGTTTTCCTTCCCACAAAGGGATGAACTCTCTGCTCTCCCAACCCCGGGAATCCCCGGCCTGCCCCGGTTTCCGTCTTGCTCTGAGTTTTGCTTGCCCAGGCTCAGCTCGCCGGGGTGCGGGTGCTGAGGGTCCTGCTGAACCCTGTGAAGCTCTCACTGCTCGCATTCCGTTTTCAAACCTGGCAAAATCCGTGGTTACTTCAGTAGGGTTTTCCTTCCCGTGCGGCCCTGTTCCACCTTTAAGGGTTTGGTGCCCTAAACGCGGGCGCAGGGATGCGCCCCACGTCGCTGGGAAGATTGTCCCGATGCTCGGAGAGCGGCCGCGGACGAGTGGCCGCTTTTCCAACATCCACCGGGTGAGGAAAAGGTTCCCTGATTTATTCATTCATCCCAAACGCAGGCAGTCCTGCGGAAGGTAAAGCCTTGAGCACGTTCCAGTGTCTTACAGATGTGAAACTGTTGGGAGAGCGAGGATGGAAACCGCGTGTTTTTACTGCCAGGAGAATCAAATGTGGGACCTTTAATTAAAATATTATTTTGAATGTTTTTAATTAAAATATAAATTTCTCTGTTGCTGGTTCACACACACACAAAACACTGCCCCTCACATTTAAATTAAATTAAATTGAATTAAACTCAATTAAATTAAATTATCTCCATTTTTTTCACACTGTAAAGTCATTCATCCTACATAAAACATGATGGTTCACTCTGGAACTTATTAAAATATAAATAAATAAAAAAGCTTTTAGTGGACTAGAGCATTAAAACAATATGTTTAGTATCTTTCTCTGCCTTTCCATAAGAAAATCAGATTCCATCAGAATTTAAGTCAAATTTGAAATTCATCCCATTGTGCTGCCGGCTGAGAACGAGTCTGGGACTCGGGGCTGGAATCCACAGACCTGGAGGCTCTTGGAAATTACCTTCCATTGGACTTCCTTTACAACAGGGCACAAAAAGGTGTCAATAATGTGGTTTTCCACAGCCTTAAAAATATTTGAATATTTATTGAGAAACCCCTGCTATCAAGCAAAACAATCAGCTGGAGGTGTGGAGCTGCTGGAGGATGGAGTGAGAAAACTCCCTGGCAATTTCCAAACTCAAACTTCAAGTTCACAATTATTATTTTTTTAACGTCTCACCAGCGTAGAGCTATTAAATATTTATCATCCTGTAATAAAAGAATAAACCATTTAAATAAAATAAACCATTACGAGGCAATTAAGGTGTAATAACTCAAACCTGCAGAAAAGCCCTAATTGTAATTGCAAAATATTAAGGCTGAGAGAAAGATACAGAATAAATTAAGGTCACGTCTCTGCCCCATCCACTCACAGTTTCCATCCAAAAGATTTATTATGAAATGTTTTTCCATTTTTTGTGGTACTCAAACAGGCTCTGGCTTCCCTAGGCTTAAAGACCTCGATTTCACAATAAATCATTAATCTTTAACAAAGATGATGAAGCCTGGGGGAGATTAGCTTAAATAAGCCCAGTTAATTATCAAAGGTCATAAATTGAAGCAGTTATGAGGGTTTTTTTAATTAACTAATGAGTTGGTATTTAACTGCCAGTTGTGTTTTGGTCCAGTTATTGATTCCTCCAAGTCAAAATATCAAAGTCAAACAATTGTACAGATGCAGATGGAAATGAAAGAAGCTTTTTGTATTCTCCAACACAAAATGTTCTGGAAAATGTTCTCCTCAGGACAATCCCACCAGTCCCACCCTGGGCACCCCTGGCAGCGGTGTCCAAACGCTCCTGGAGCTCTGGCAGGTTTGGGAATGTGCCCATTCCCTGGGGAGCTGTTCCAGTGCTTATTCCACCCTCTGGGGGAAGAGCCTTTCCTGATCTCCAAGCTCGGGCTCCCCTGACAGATCCCTGGGGAGTGACAGAGACCAATGTCACAGGCCAGGGGCTGCAGAGAGCAACCGAACATTTCAGAGTTTGTGTTTTTGGGGAGCAGGCTGGGTTTCCTGCCGCTGAAATCCTGCAGAACACTGGGAACTGCAGTAGAGCGTTGCTTTTCCCTCCCCCAGCCGGAGTTTAGGTGTGGCTTTACTCACAGTAAAGCACATTTTTCGTTTCTAAAGCCCGGTATCCCTCTAACAGCTTCAGTGGCACCAAACACGGCAGTCTGGCTCGGGACCAGCTGCAGGGTGGCACAACGAGGCACCACTGCAACAAAAAATGGGATTCAGAGCTTGAACTGCAGCCCTGGTCCTAGGGCTGGGCTGGTGCTGGGAGGGGGCTCCAGAGAACGGGAAAGGGCATCGGCTCCGGGGTGGCTCCACGGAAAGTGCTGGCAGCCTCGTGGGCAGTGCCCAGGCTGCTGCTGGCCCTGCTGGGAGCTGGAGCGGGAGCTGGGCTCCTGCCTGCGGCGGGGATGGGTTTCTCTGGGAGGCAGGGGCTCTCCTCTCCCGGCTGCAGGCGCAGACTGGAATCGCTGCTCTGTTCTCCTGCTGAGTTCTCCGCCGCGTCTGGGGATGAAAGTCTGGGCTTTGCTATGGAGACGCCGGCCCGGAGCGCGCCTGGCTCCGTGGCTCTGATCCCTCCCGCGGCAGGCTGCTCCCTCGGGCAATCCTTTCCCAAATCCATCGAGCTTCCCCCTCACAGGAGCTGGGGTTTATTTCAGGAGCTCCGAGGAGGAGCGGCATGAGCACAGCCAGGCCGGGGAGGTGCAGATCCACTCTGGATTTCCGGAGGAATCCGCCCCCAGTTTGCCCCTTTGCTCGTGCAAACAGGGGCTGGGGAATCGCTGCCTTCCCAGTCACACACCAGGAGATTTGCTGGGCAAATAATTACAAGTAATCGCCCTCTAGTAAACTAAAAGCCAGGGTTTATTTACTTGCTTGTTTTTACCTGCCTGTACCCTCTAATAGCTCCTTCCAGCTCATATTTTTCCGAAGCCTTGGATGTCAGGACGCTGCAGCTGCGGGTCCTGCCCTCCTCGAACACGTCTGTAATTCTCGGTCCCGCCGTCCCCGCTGTCCTCCCCTGCCTGCGAATTTACTGTTGTTTTGACAATTTTATGTGCAAACATATTTAAATCCCTCTGACCTCAGCCTCCTGAGCTGATTGAATTTTGCTTTAACTTTGGTCTGGCAATTTCCATTTCCATGTTTTTATGCAGAATGCCAGGGTTTCGGCTTGTGATAAAACCGAGACAAAAATAGATTTGGGTCCATGCTGAATTTCTCTGCAGCACCTCTGTGAGCAGAGGGGCTCTCATTTCTCTCAAGGTACCTTATTCCTGCACTATGTGGTTTAGTGGACGTGGTGGTGTTTGATTTGGACTCGATGATCTTGGAGGTCTCTTCCAACCCTGATGATTCTGTGATCTCTGGGGTCAGGGGGTGCCTTCCCTCATGTTTGCTGTGGTTCCCTTTCTGAGCTGTGTTCTGGCTTTCCCAGACGTGGCCTCGTTGCAGCCAACTCCTTTTGTTCCCTGTAATTCGCCTCCTTGTGCTGGGGAGCCTTTCCTGGGGTGGTTTCCCATTTTGATAAGAGGTTTTATCTGCCAGCTCTGTTCTGCCTGGGATCAGAAAGGAATTTCTGGATACAATCTCTGTGCTTTTGGTAAAAGGCAGCACTAAATGTCCTTGACATTTCACCTCACCTCCTTGGCCCAGCTGTCTTTAGTGCTTATATTCTCCAAAGGTTTCCCTTTTGAGGATTAGAGCTGCAGCTACAAATCTGTGGGGTTTATTCTCCCACTTTATTTAAACCCACTCAGCTGCTGACTGTCTGAGGCTGGGCTATTTCCAGCGTTAGATCCGGCTCACCACCCCCGACCAAAACTGATTTTAAGGAGAGCGTTAGGCTTTACTTCCTGCCATGACGACGTGCTAGAGGTTCCTGCACACGCATTTCCCCCTCCCCACGCCGGCAGAGCTGGGCTGCCTCAGCAGCGCCTGTCAGAGCATCCCTCCCTGTCCGAGCATCTCCCTGGCCCTGTCCGAGCATCTCCCTGGCCCTGTCCGAGCATCCCTCCCTGTCCGAGCATCTCCCTGGCCCTGTCCGAGCATCTCCCTGGTCCTGTCCGAGCATCCCTCCCTGTCAGAGCATCTCCCTGGCCCTGTCCGAGCATCCCTCCCNGGCACCTCCCTGCCCCTGTCGGAGCATCTCCCTGGTCCTGTCCGAGCATCCCTCCCTGTCAGAGCATCTCCCTGGCCCTGTCCGAGCATCCCTCCCTGCCAGAGCATCTCCCTGGCTCTGTAAGAGCATCTCCCTGGCTCTGTCAGAGCGCACCAGGGCGGGTCTGGTTCGGGTATGAGGGAAAATTCCTGCACTGACAAGTTCAGGCCAGGAAGTCACTCAGAGGCTCGGGGCATTGGTGTATTTAGACCCGGGCAGGAATCCCCAGCTTGCCGTGCTTGTTTGGCAGCCAGGGATGCTGTTCCAGTACCCCCACGCCCAGAACATTCCTGGGTTTGTAGTTTCGAACCCAGCCTGGCTCAAAGCTCCACTTTGAGCTAACGAGCTGGGTTTGGCCCTCCTGCCTGCCCCGAGGAGGGGGCTCTGCGGGGTCCTGCACGAGCGGCACCAGCTCCGGCACGGGCACACCGGGAGCGGCTGGGCGCTCGCTGCTCTCCCTCTGCTTTGGGAAACAAAGCTCCGAAGTTCAGCCCAAGGAGAATTCCCCGCTGCAGCCGCAGAAATGGCACAGAAAGTCATGGGCTGCCATTAGACTTGCAGATTTTTTTTCCACAGGCACCCTTGGAAATCTGAGCAGTCCTGATATTGTAGGATTGGGGTCCCAGGAAAGCGCAGTACAGATAGTGCCACTCTCCCCCACGCATCCCTGCCTCCCCGTGCTCCTAAGGAGTCATTAATAAATTTTAATTTGAATGAACCAGCCTGGCGTGCTTCTACAAAACCAGCTGGTTTTGTTTTCTCTCTATAGATCTGAACATTTTCATGAATAAAGATTTGCAAAGAGTTTTAGAACTTGAAACTAGAAATAGATCCGTCTCTCCAATGCCTTGATCTAATAATGTATTTAAAAATGAGATTTTTTGCAAGAATAATACATGAAATCACCGCCTTTGCTTCCAGCCTCAATGCTGCCAGGAATCTGTGACTTTATGCTACCTTAAGCACCTATAATTAAGTCTAGATCCAGTGCTTACCAAGGAGACACGATCCCAGCACAATCCCTGCCGGTTTGGGTAGGGTATTTTGCTTTTTAATGAGCTATTGTACTGATGGAGTGTGTTAATTTGCCTGATTGTTGGAAAGAATGGTGTTCATCTGCAGCAGGAGGAACTTCTCCTTTCCTAGCAAGCCACAGTCGCGAGGATTGACTCCTAAAATCCCAAGAAAAGGATGCTGTTAACTTCAGGTAGCCAGAAAAGTAACTTTTGTCATCGTTGCACAACACATTTGAGCCAGGCTAACAATTACCCACGACGAGCAGGCTGTAACTGCTCAGAACATAAAGGTTTGGGAGAGATTCAAGAGCACTAAATCAAATTATTGTCAAACTTACAGAACAGCTGTTAAAATACAAAATCAAGGAAGCCTTGATAGGTTTTTGTGTTCTCTGAGCCTCCTGTTTGACCCCAGTTCCTGTTTGTGCTGCTGAGGTCAGGGTTGCTCCGTGCAGGGGCACAACCTCCTTTCCCAGGGGAACGTTTTGGTGCGGGGGGCATTTGCTGTGCTGAGTTTCCCTTCTCCCTCGTGCTGAGCTCCAGCGGCTCCTCCTGGCTGGGAACAATCCCTTTTTATGCTGAAGGCGTCACCAGCTCCACGGATCTTAATGTCAATTAAAGGTGTAACACAGCTCAAATTCCATTTTACTTTGAAAACGTGATTTGGGTTCGTGGGCACCCGCGGTGTGTTTGTCAAGGTGTTGAATAATTGGTTTTAAGGTTGGAAACATTCATCTGCATTAGCAGAAGTTTAGCAGTTGGGTAGAGAAACTTCATAACTTTTTATTTGGGAAAATATTTGTCTGCTCCTTTCGCTTGGACCCGTGTTTGCGCAGTATTAACCTGAAAAGCAATTGTAGGTGGAAAAAACCCCTCAGAATTGGCCGGGAGCTGCTGTGTGCTCAGCCATTCCCTGCACATCCCTGCTCGTCAACTCGCTCCCATTTTTTTTCATTAGTTTCTTGTTATAGTCAAGATATGGTCAATGATCTTTTGAGCTTGGTAATTTTGTTAAACCTTTTTTATGAGGAGTATTGAATTGCTGCATTGAGATGGGAGCTTGCTTCCGTGCAAGATTAATTGGGACTGGTATTTCATTTTGCATAGCACTATTCAAAGCTAATAAAAAGGCCCAGAATAATGAATTCTAAAGTCAAATTATAATGAAAAGCCACAGGTGATTGTTTCATTAGGCTGGATGCAGGAGAACTGTGTCTTCTCTTAACTTTGCCTGTTTGTATTGGTTGCCCTGGGGGAAGTAAACAACTTCCAAATGGGTTTGATGTTTCTGAGAAATGTTTTCTTCTGGAAAGACTTCAATAATTAAAAAGATGTGCCTTCTTAAAAGTTCACTGAAGCACAAAACTATTGCTTTAAAACATTCTTTGTTCAAAACTGTTACCTTGACTGATATTCATGGGAGGAAATTGCCTTCAGTGAAGTGAACAAAGCCCTTCTTCTCTTAGCCAGGTTTCAGCGGCTCCCCAGAGAAATGCTTTGGAGCTCGAGAGCTCCAGGGGCAAAAAGCTCGGCCCGGTGGGAGCGTGGTGGTCCTGATGGTGTGCACAAAACGTAGGGAAAGAGCAGTGCCGGGGCGCAGCTCCAGGCACAGGCTCTGTGCCCCGCAGCTCTGTCCGGGGCCGGGAGGCCCAGCCCCACCCGAGATAAAACTGTGCTGTCTCTTGCATGACTGTTTGCTGTCTCATTCTGTACTTGTCTTCCATGTGTGATTAACTCCCAAATGTTCTCTTTTTTTTTTTTTTTTCCTTTTCCCTTTTTGTAGAAATTATTGAGCCTACTACCTCTAGTCGTGTCTCAAGCCCAGGTCAGTATCCCCACGCCTTCCCGCAGGAGGGTCGGTACCCGCAGGGCCTCGCGGCCGTCGGGGCCCGGGCTGACCCGGGCGGCTGTGTTGTGGTAGTGCTGGACTGTCCCCTCCGTCTTTGTGCTCCCATTGGTGTGTCTTCCCTCCAGGCTTTGTGTCTTGTCCTCTTTCTCCCTGTTTTTGAGCAGCCTCTCCCGCATCCCCGTCCCTGCCGCGGGTCTCTCCCGGCCGTCCCGGTGGGGCTGCGCAGGGCGCTGCTCCGCGCGGGCAGTTCCCTGCTCTGGAACCACCTCGCCCTGGGAGTCTCTGCTGATGTGGTTGTAAATGTGGATGTTGGTGTGAGGATTCGCAGATTTCTGGCTGTCTCGTCGCTGGCTGATAGCGGGATGGAGCCAGGAGCTGTTGTGAGGTGCTCCTCGCTGACGGTGCCCGGAGGTGTCGGTGGGAGCCGAACGCCTCTCCTTGTGCCTGGCGGGTGCTAACAGGTCCCGAATGGTTGTGGTGCATCCCCACTGTCCTGGGGCTTTCCTCTTGCTGCTCCCCCCAGGACACCCTCAGGAGCTGGTCACGGAAATATGGAATGGTTTGGGTTGGGAGGGACCTCAGAGCTCATCCAGTGCCACCCCCTGCCAGGGGCAGGGACACCTCCCACTGTCCCAGGCTGCTCCAGCCTGGCCTTGGGCACTGCCAGGGATCCAGGGGCAGCCACAGCTGCTCTGGGCACCCTGTGCCAGGGCCCCCCCACTCTCACAGGGAACAATTCCTTCCCAATATCCCATCAGGGAGACAAAAACAAGCAGAATTTTCCTCTGGCAAAACCTACACCAGATGTGTACTTTTATTTCCTAACTGAGATAAAAAGATTGGAAGGACTGCGCCAGAAAGCCACAGAAAGTGAGGTGATTAAACCAAGTGAGGCAGGTAAAAGTGCAGATTAAACCAAGGGCTGCAGAAGGAAAACCAGACACAGGTGGTTCCACCACCCTCAGGCTTAGGAGTAGCAAGACAAGGTTTAAATCTTCAGAGCTTTAATTAAAGATCTTAGGGAGGGCAAGCTCTGGTGTCACTCAGGAGGCAGAGGTGCTGCCTCCCTGCCTTCCCCGGGCCCCAGGGAGCTTCCCAAAGCTCTCCAGCTCCTGTAGGGCACAGCCTGTGCCCTGTCCCCATCTCCCTTAGGGCACAGCCCATGCTGTGCCCTGTCCCCATCCCCTGTAGGGCACAGACCATGCTGTGCCAGAGCCACAGCAAACCCTCTGAGCGATGTCTGCAGGAGCAGCCTCCATCCAAACCCGCAGCACGGGAGGGGGGACTGGACTGCAAACAGCTGATAGTGCTTGCGGTAAAAATCCCTATCCCTGGGATTTTCCACAGTTGCCTTGGACTACCAAGGAGCTGAAAATAAGCTGGGGAATTATTTTTCGAGTGAAGAGAAGCTGAGAAGAAGGAAGGAGTCGCCGCTGTGTTAGTCGTGCAGAGCGGTGATAGGAGACCCTCACTCTGTGTTGCCTCACGCTGGGGTTTGTAATTCCTGAAAAAGGGTCCTGGTCCGAGCTGTGTTCAGGGAAGGGGGGATAATGCTGGCTGGATGCATTTGGAATGGACTCCAGTAACATTTCTGGGTTTAATCTCCATCAGTGAGCGCTCCAACAGAGGCACAGTCATTCCTCACTTTCAAAAACTGCTGTTCAAGCAACACGGCTTTGAGATGCGTTTGAATTCTTGTCTGCAGAAATTTGCACCAAATGAGCAAAATGATGTGTATTTCTGGGAGCAGGATGGAGACGGGGGAATGGAAAGGAATAGAGTCCTCTAATAATGATCCCTCTCTTAATTCTGAAAGCGCGGTGCTAAATAGAGAGGGCTTTTTCCAAACATGAAATTGAGAATATGAAAACCTCTGAAAACAGCAGAGGAAAAATTTGGGAATCATTAAAGTTGCAATAGTTAGGAAACTACATGAGCAAATCCAACTTTAAATTACCAAGGAAAGTACTCTGAGCTCAGTTTGCAGTTGAAAATCAACATCTGTTCTGCTGAAAGACAACAGAAAGGGGGAGGAGGGTTTAAAGACAGTTCTCAAAATGGTTGAAAATTTAGTATTGAGTCTTTCCTCCTGGAAATGAGCCCTGGTACCAGCAGTGACATTGCACTGAACTGGTTTGTTTGCCTTCCATAATTAAATAACACTGTGACAGTCCCTCTACTTGGCTAATTTTAGCCTGGTAAATAGCTGGATAAGCCAGCACTATTGTTACCAAGTTACTCTGCTGCAGAGGCAATGAAAAACTTCCCAGAGCGTAGGAACTGAGTCCCTCGTGTGCTGCAGCACCGGCAGGGAAGGCAGCAGGTTGGGCTGGGAGGTGGTGGCAGAAAACCTGGGTTATTCGTCCGTAGCTGCTTGTGACAGTAAAATCAGATTTATCGTAAATCACAGAACGGTTTGGGCTGGAAGGCACCTTAAAATCACCTCGTTCTGCCCCCTGCCACGAGCAGGGACAGCATTTCTGACTTGGTTTAAGGTCCTCCCGGGAGGTTTTGGCCAAGAGTCCTTCGGGTCTGCCTGGCTGCCCTCGTGCAGGAATACGAAACACGGGTAATCTGTAGGAACTCATTTTATCCTCGTGTCTCACATCAGTCAGAAGACGGAGCATCAGCCTCCTTCCTGCTCAATCAAGGCTCTGCAGCTAATTAGCTAATTACCACCATCCTTTGCCACTTGCGTGCAGCTCCAGGGGATGTTTTCCCTGGAGAAGGTTTTGCTGCTGGAAGGACGCAGATCCTTTGTAGGGTCTCAGTGCTGAGGCAGAGGCGGTGAAAACACCCCAAAGCGGGTCAGTCTCTAACCGCAGGGGGGTGAGGAGAGCTGCAGGCCAAGGCCCTCCCAGAAATGAAGGGAGACGACTGATGGGATGTTCGATGTTCCATCATCACTGCTCGAGTTTCCCAGGACCTTCCTTGAAGACCGCAGTCGGAAGTTACTCTTTGTGGAAGGTGAGGGGTCTGTAGCAACCCACCCACCCTCTCAGGATCCCCCCCAGTTCCCAGCAGCAGGGGACGCAGCGTTTAAGACGTTTTTAGTGCACGCAGAGCCAACGCCGTGTTTGAGAGCCCTGGTGACACGTTTGTGCCTTTCTCTGCTGGAGCCCTTTTCCGTACGTTTGGGGATTTACTTTCCTCATTTGAAGCGACGGTGCTTCAAGCGTGTAGAATTAGCTGCAAAAAGTTACAAAATTGGGGCCACGGCTGGTATCTGTTTTGTCAGCCAGCGCCAGGAGCTGGAGCTCCTTACAAATCTTTCCTCCTTCAGCATAATTAGTTCACAGGTGGTGTCTTGAAAAGCCTTTGAAGATGTTGCTGAATTCTTAACGCTGACTAAACAAGTAACGGTGACAGGTCAGAGAGAATAATTGAGGAATCTTCTTTAATTAATGATTTCACATCTTATGAGGCACTTTTATAAAAATTGGAGCTGGAGAGAGAAGGACCTTAAGTTATTTAATTTTCTCAGGAACAAAAGCGTGTGTTTAAATGAGCACTTGGGCAGGTTGGACAACTCCTTGAACTTCAGCTGCTTCTCCCTGCTCTGCCTTTCTGCATATCTAACATGTTTAATATGCCGGAATACCAAATAATATCTCATTTCAAGCAGGCTCTGTTTGTTTCACGGGAAACCTGCCAACCCCTCCGGTTTTTCCCTTCTTATGCAGTTGCAAATCCCATTTAACTCAATCAGTGATTTTGTGTAAGGAGAATCAGCAGGGCTGGACTCCGAATTTCGGAATTTACAGTGTTCTTTCTGGCCATTAGTTCTGCCTGTTTGTGAGGGAAGCACCACGTTCCTGCAGCTGGAGGGCTTTGCATGTGAGCAGGAGGCATTGGTGCAGCAAACTCCGGAGCAGGGAAGGGCCCTGGGGCAAGAGACAGAGCCACTTGTGCTTCATCAGCCCGCACCCAACTGCTCTTCCTCCTCCCCGTCTGTGGAATTCCTTCCAAAACACTGAACGAGTGTGGAAAGGTGATCCAGATTTCGGGTAACAGATCCTGGGGCATTGCAGATTTAACTTCTGAATCCTGTTAGGAGCAGATGTGTGCTTGTTCTAAGAGCTTTTGATGCTCGGTGGCCACTTTGGTGCCTCCCAAATACCTCACCTGGGAAGGAAGGCAGAGTCTCCCACGTCCGTCAGCTGATGGTGAGTGCCCCTCCAGCACCCAGTCCCAGATCAGCAGAAGTCCTTGTGTCACAGGTAGCAGATATAAAACAGACACAGGGTTACCAAGCCTTGCTGTGGGTAGTTTGGCACCAAACAGGCGGACATCTCCAAAGAGAAAATACCAATATATTAAACTCCTTGTTAACCAGCTGAAAGCTTTGTGTTCAGAGCACACCGTGGGCATTGCTGCTGCACTTCAGAAGCCAGGCAGGTGTGAAATTGCAGCGTGGTTCCCTGTGCCAGGAAAAGCTGGTGTCTGTGTTCAGCCAGCTCCGTGCACCTGCACCGTTAATTCCGTGTTTCTGCGGGGCCCCGCGGCCGAGCGGCACCAGCCCGGGAGCCCTGGGAATTACATCCTGTGGGAAACAGCTGCCTTTCCGTGCCACGGTCACCTGGTGCTACAAACAGGTGAACTCTGTGTTTGGAAATCACGCCGTGGAGGCACATCCTCCGAGTGAATGTGTGGAATTAGGTAAACATTTCTGTTTAAGCTGAACGAGTGTCTCAGGGTGTGCTCAGTGACATTCAGCGTGTTCAGAGCCTGCATCATCATTCCAGCAGAATGTTTGAACACACTAAATCATATTATTCACTGCTTGCTGAAGAGATGCATTATTTAATATCAAAAGAGCTGCTTTCTATCAGCTGAAAAATAGGACTAGAACTAGGTCGTTTTTAGTCCACTGATTCCCACTCTCTAAGCCGGCATGTAAAATAGAAGAATGTTTTTCTCCTGATACTGTATTGCCTACAAGCCTTCTGTCAGTGGGGATTTCAGTATTAATGAGTTTTCCCACGAATATGAGAAGCCCACTTAGGAGAAGAAGCTGCTCTGAGAATCCTGAATATTTTACAATATCACACATCGATCAGTTGGCTGGAATTTCACATTTTAACCAAGGAGTGCTTCTGAGAGCTGCCAGGAAAGCAGAGCAGGGCCAGGTGTGAAATGGCTTCTGGAGGCTGTGAGAAGGGTGGAGGATGTGGAAGGTGGAGAGATGCTCAACCTCCTGTTGCTGCTTTCTCCCGCCCGCGCGTTTCCGATGCCGGGGGTGAGCCACGGCTCCCGGGCTCCCTGGGCAGCCCGAGGTTCCTCCCCATCTCTGAGGGACGCTCACCCTGGAAGGAAGTGCTCAGCCTCAAGGGATCCATGTTCTTGGAGCTGGGGGTTTATCAGTTTCCACATCAGTTCACGTTTTGATGGATGGGATCAGCATTTGTCAGGTGTGAGTGCGCTGTGTGTAGGAACTCCAGCATGGAAACCTCGGGAACACGGGGAGGGCTCTTCCCAGTGCAGCTCTAACTTCCCACAGTTAATGGGGTTTAAAACACAGATATTTACAGTCATGGAATATCCTCAGCTGGGAGGGACCCACAGGGATCACCCAGCCCAGCCCCAGACCCTGCACAGACACCCCAACACCCCCAGCCTGGGCATCCCTGGCAGCGGTGCCCAAACGCTCCTGGAGCTCTGGCAGGTTTGGGAATGTGCCCATTCCCTGGGGAGCCTGGGCAGTGCCCAGCACCCTCTGGGGGAAGAGCCTTTCCCTGATCTCTGTCCCTCCTCTGTTCCCCAGCCTATCCCCTCCCCTGGCACAGCCCCAGCCGTTCCCTTGTCCTTTATCCAACCTATTTACACCTTCCACGGGATTGAGACAAGTCCCAGTTCTGACTGAGAGAAGACAAGCAGGAGATTCCAGAATGTGATTCACCAGCAGGAAGAGAGCAGTCCGTGTTTTTATTTATCACAGAAGGATATGTTTTAAGTGAAGGTTTGATCAGCCAGAACTGGCTGACTACAGGAATTGTACAGGAATAAATATGCATATATCCATCTCGATGAGATGGGTGGCCATGTGCAGAGATTTCAAATGTATATAGAGCTGTGTATCCATAACTTCAGGGAGGGCCCAGCTCTGCGTGGAATATGGAGGAGCCTACAGCTACAGCTGGCAGGGAAGGATCTGACAAACTTGGGTTGTTGAGGGAGGGAAGGCTTGGGGGATTAGGGGACTTGTCAGAAAAAGCCTGTTTGAAAACTCCATGAATATGTCAGTTTTAAAGAAATTCAAATAAAGGCCTGTTGAGTTTTGAGTGGGAAAAAAAAAATATATTGGCTTCCTTCCAGGCTCCCTATCTCATTCCAGGCAACACTTCTTCTTTTTTTGTCTTTTCCCTGTCTGAATTTCGCACCAAATGGAAATTTCAGTTCCATGCCAGCTGCATTTAGAGTATCTGTGCAACATGGACATTTTGATGGAGTTGCCAACAATATTTCCAGCCAGGGATGGAAAACAACATCCCAGGATGACACAGGATCAGCCATTTCCTTACTCTGAGCCTGATGTTTCAAAGCTGCCTCGCTGCCTCTTTTCCTTTCCCTCCCTACAGACAGGTGCGAGGCCCACTCTGCTGAGGTGGTTTTCAAGCTGGTTTTGGTCCTTCTTTAAACATTCCAGACAAGCTCTTAGCATGCCACCAGGCAGCCCACGAAAGGCTGGATGTGGGTTTTTCCGGGAGCCTCTCTGGGTTCAAAACAGCACCAAAGTTTGTAGGTAAAAACGGTGACGGTCGAGCCGGGCCCGCGTCCTTCCCGGAGCGGGGCCGCAACAGGCCCGAGCAGCAGCTCTGAACAGTGAAGCGAATATTCCTTTATCACAGGCTGCCACTGCTCTCTGGGGCAGCCCTGCCGCGGTTCCGCCCGGGTTTGTGCAGGGCCGTGCGAGACAGGAGCTGNACGCCCCGGCCAGGGCCGCGCGGGAGGCCCTGGAGGAGCGGGGTTTGGGGTTTGGGGTTTGGGATTTGGGGCTGGGGGCTGGGGGCGGGAGCAGACCGGGGCCAGGGGCTGCAGGAGCTGGGAGCGAGGAGGAAAACAGGGCTGGCTTGCCCAGAGCTGGGGCAGAGCCCTGCGCCTGGGCCGCCCTGGGCACCGGCAGCGAGGAAGGAGCGG